>BROF01007827.1:0-12920 GCA_024346535.1 Eptatretus burgeri | reverse complement strand
TGTGTGGCAACGATCGCGTAACGTGCCAACAACACGTTAATCATAGGTTAGAAATAAGTTTCGGGTATGCGAAACATTACCTCGGCGTGTCTCAACTTATGATTAACTTACAAGTAGCATGTGTTGACGTCTGTCAACGATCACAGACCGTGCATGCAACTTGTGGCCAGCGTAGCGGAACGTGTGAGTCATACGCCGGCATACGTCGTGAAATTTCAAGCATGAAAAAATTTGAGGACAACCAAATAGTACAATGTTTAAAGCCAACGTACAACGACGTATGGCAGTGTTTTTCAGCGTGCTCTCAATGTTATCAAAACTTACCCATAACGTATTCGACGTGTGCCAGCGTTTTAGAAAAAAAATTCAAAAATCAGCATACGTTGGCTAAAACGTCAAGGTGTGACTGGGCCTTTAGTGAGGTTCTTCTTGATCATTCCCGTTGCTCCAATTATCACTGGTACAATTTTGGTGCTCTTCCGCTTTCAGGATCTTTTCACTTCATTCTTGTGGTCTTGATATTTGGTCATTTTCTGGATGTCTGCATTATTTAGACCAAAATCACTGGGTACTTCAACCTCAATGAACAATGCCTTCTTTTCCTCTTTGTATCTGAGTACTATTTCCGGTCACAGTGCTTTGTTTTCTATGTTCACACTGGATGGGATCATCAGGTCGTACATGAGCAATATCTCCTTGTTTTCAATTTTTGCTTTTGGTTCATGTTTCCATGAGTTTTCTGGAACTGGGATATTGAAATTTCTGCAGATGTACCAGTGGATTACTCTACATACCTTGTTGTTCCTTTGTGTGTATAGCTGTTCTGACATGAGTTTTTTTTACATCCCAATAGACCGTATGTCCTACTCACTGTTTCTACCTCCTTGCAAAATCTACACTTGTCCGATTGGCTCAGTCTTGCCATATTTTTAAAGCCATTCGTGTCGTGTCCTTGGTCTTGGGCATTTATAATGATTTGTTTTCCATCCTAATTGAGCTGACCTCTTCTTAGCCATTCCAGTGATCCTTCTTTGTCTATCCCCAATCTGTCCAACTCTTTTAAAAAAGATATTTCCCTGATCTTTTGTCTTTCTCCTCTTTTGTCTTTTGTCTTTCTCCTCTTTTGTCTTTTGTCTTTCTGCTCTTTTGTCTTTTTTAATATACCAGTTTTTGTTGGTATTTCATCAAGGTGAGTGAGACAAACCTTTTTTGTCTTTCTCCAAGTTGTCACTATATATCTGTTGGTATTTTGTTATGTATTTTTCTTTTGTCTTTTTGCAATTGTTGGGGCTGTATTTCTTGCTGTTTTGATTAGCTGCGTGACATCTTCTGTTCGCACCTGTTTTTGGAAGTTTTTTTGCAGGTGAGTCAGAAGGACCTTTTCTGGCTTGTCGTGTTCATGCTTGTACACAAATTGTATTCAGTAGTCTGGTGAACTTTTCACGTACTCTGCTTATCCTGCAGTCGTCGCTGTGTGCACTTGATTGAGTTCCATAAGGCCACCACCCTTTTTCTTTCCTCAGCAGGTACATTCTCAGGAAGCACTGATTTTTGTAGAACATTTTGTGGATGGTCAGGACTTTCCTTGTTTTGATATCTAGTTTTCTAATTTTTGCTTGTGGCTATTTTACTATTCTATAGCTGCATTGGAACACTGGTACTGCTGGTTTGTTTATGGCTTTGATTTTGTTCGTTGGGGAGCGGTATGTTTTTTTGCAGATCAGCCTTGTTCTATGCAGGTATTATTTGGTGATTGTTTTGTGCATTTTTTAATGACGTATTTGGTGGCCTTCTTCTCCTCCAAGGTACTTGTAAGATGCTTCGTAGTCTAGCTCCTGTATTGTTGTATCTGGGTCGATTTTTATGTTGTCCGTTTTTGTTTGGGTACCTTGCACGAATGTGCACTTGGCACACTTTTCGAGGCCAAATTCCATTTGGATGTCGTCAGAGTACCATATTCCTGTGTCGTATCTTCATTTCGTATCTTGTCATATCTTCATTCCTGGTATTTTGATCTTTCTGTCCAAGTGCTGCAGGATTAGTGTGATATTCCATAGATCCATGGCTTTCTCAATCATATTGATTATTTGGGGATTTATCTTGTGGAATTGCATGCACTTTATCATTCATCAACATGGGACAATATCAAAAGCATTTTTTTTAATAGTCAAAACAGTCTGTGGACAATTTGGTTCTTCTGGTGTTGCAGTTTTCTACGATGGCCTTGTGTAGTAGCAAGTGGTCTATTGTTCCATAACATCCTCTCTTGTATCCCTTCTGTTCTTGCTCTCGACCTCCTTGTTGTGTTAGGTGGTGGTACATCATTTCTGTGATGCTTCTTGATAAAAGTTTGCATGTTAGTCGACAAGTTATTGGCCGGTATCTGTGAGGTCGTTGGGTTTCTTCAGATTTTGGGATGAGGAAGGTGTTACCTTCTGTAAGCCATTCATTCATTTCCTGATCCCCTTCCATAAGTTCATTGAATGCTTGAGCATCGTGAACGTGGAGAGCATCCGATTGTTTTAGCTAGAAGTTTGGTATCCCCATCTGGACCAGGGCTGTTGAAGTTTGGCATTTTTGTTTGTTGTTGTCTTGTCTTTTTTGCATCATTTATTACTGGGGGCATTTCATCGACATGTTGCTTCTTCTCTTCCAGGTTTCGGATCCATCCTGCCTCCTTATTGTGTTCTTTTCGATCTTCATAAATTCCTTTTCAGAATTGATCCAGTTCATCTTTTTCAGGAGAGGATGACGCATTTTGCGTGTTTCCCCGAGTTCACTGTAAAATCTTTGCAGGTTGTTTTCAAACATCTGGCCTTGTGTTCTCCTGCTGTTCGCAAGAAAATAAAGAAAAACTACGATGAGGCTAACATTTACACTTTCAGTTTGTTTTCAGCAACCATTACCTCTCGGTCTTATGTCTTCAATTTATGTTTGTTTGTTATTTTTTGGACTCTCCTCTTTAGTTTTTGGCTTTGTTTTCCTCTTTGGAATTGCTGAATCTGTCCTGTCTCCTTTCTAAGCATTTCCCTCTGCCTCATGAGTCTTTGCTTCCATAGTGGTGCTTGGGTTTTATTTGTGGAACCTGTTCTGTTGTTACTTTTTTCCTGAATTAGTAGTGCTGCTGCAAAATTCACGATGTTTATTTCTTTCAGAGGTGCCAATTTTGGTCATGTATTTTTAAAAGATTTGTTTATTCTGCTGATCAGTGTTTTTGTGTGTTTCTTATGATGTAGTCGGATTAGTTGTGGTCTTTCTTCAGTTGGTGTCATTCTCACCTCTTCTACCTTATTAACCAGCTCCTCTTCCAAAGAATGTTGTTCCTCATCATCCTCCTCTTCTCCTCTACCCTTCTGTTCCCCTTCATCCTTCTGCCTATTATTATCATTTGTCCTTCCTTCATCTGTTTGTGCTGTAGCCATGAATTGGTCTCCCCAACCATCCATCCCCCATGCTTCAAATGCAGAGCATGTTCTGCAAATGAAGACGTCCTCCCTCTCCTCAATATTCCAGCTTTCATCGTATTTATTTTTGCTGTTTTTCATGTCCATGTGTGCGTGCCTGTGTCTGTAACCATATCTCGAACATGCATGGACCAATTTTATTTGTACTTTGCACAAAGACAACAAATGAGGGTATACATAAACACTTCCTTTTTTTATCGAGATCAGATCGAAAATGGCCGACCGGCGGCCATTTTAATTGTAAAAATCCCGGTGTTGAACACGTCCTCAACCATTTCTCAGACATGCATTTACCGATGCTGTTCAAATTTGGCACACAGATAAAGAATGGTCGCTTACATATGAAATTCATTTATTTTTCAGTTCAGATCCAAGATGGTCAACTAGTGACCATTTTGTTACTTAAACATGTCCCCAATTATTTCTCAGACATGCATGGTCCGATTTTGTTCAAACTTGGCACAAGCACAGTATATGATGGCGTACACGTGCACTTCACTTTATTTTGCGATCTGATCAAAGATGGCCGACTGGTAGACTGGCGGCCATTTTAGTTGTCCATAAATATGGGCGAGCCCTTTAACTCCAAACAGCAAAATTACTAAAACAACAGGGGCTGTGACGTTTTATGTTTTTTTTACATGTTTCAGGATGCTTTCAAATAAAACAATAGAAAGAGTCTTCACAAACTACTTCAAGGTAATAAAGTTTTTTTTTTTTTAATCCAGATAAAATGGGAAGAAGTGAGATAAATAAAGAAAATCAAATGATTCTCAGTTGTATAAGTGTTCAAACCCTTTGCCTAATTAACCCTAAATCACTTTAGGAGCAAATTATTTGTTTGAAAGGTTAAAAAAAATAAGTGGAATAGGTTTCACCTGAATGTAATCAGTGGTTTTACTTAAAAATTAAGCTCTCCTTCCTATCTAAAAAGTTTTAAGGTGCAACTCACTTGGTCAACCAACAAGGCAAACATGAAGACCAAAGAGCTTTCCAAAGAAGTCAGACATACGGTGGTGGAGAAGCACCGTTCAGGAGAGGGTTATAAGAAGATTTCAAAGTAATTTATATTTCCTTTTTAAGAAGTGAAATCCATTATTAAAAAGTGGAATGCGTATCATATCACCGAGACACCACCCAGATCAGGTCACCCATCCAAACTCAGCAGCCAGGCAAGCAGGAAACTGGTTCGGGATGTCACTGTAAGTCCAACAATTATTCGTGAATGAATATCCGTATATATCCATTTCCATAAGAATAATAAAATATAAGCTTTGCAACTTTTATAAGCTGTGGCAAATGGATGTTTATTTCGTGTTTATATCGAGAAACTAGATTTTATGTCAAATGCTTTTATGGTGAATGATTGAAAAATGTGGGGAAGTCTTTAGGAGGGAAATGAGCGACTCATTCCAGGAGGTTATTTTCATGCTTTTGCAGGCGAATGCCATTCTAATGAATTACTTCGAAAACGTTCCTCCCCCGAACTTGACTGCTGTCGATCTCACTGCGCTTGGCCAATTCATCTGTTGCATGACGGTCGAACAAATAGCGCAGATTAGTGCAGCTGAATACAGGTGGGTCACCTTTCCCTGCTCACTCCATTGTAACATTAGCTGGAAGTTTCCTGCAGTTTTTAAATAATTATATTGCATGCTCGGATCGTAGGATGGCCTCGAGGTATGGTTAGCCTGGGTTAGAATCTCGGCACGTACATAAACTGTCATCCTGGTGTTTTTGAATTCAGGGCAAGACGTCAATGTGTGTGCTCTCCCTTGTGTGGACATTAAACCTGGTGTGCCATCTGCCAGCGTTAGTTGACGGACGCTAAAATTGTTATGGTGTCCTTTGTGACGAGTAGATGAGTTATTGCCGGATTCCCAATTCCTGCCCTGAACAACAACTGGGAAGGCAATGGCAAATCACCCGGCCTAACCCGTGCCAAGAAACTGCTTCGGCAGCACCAAAGCTCTGTCAAGCGAATGGTACATCATCTCGTCATAATACGCGAATGCTGTCTATCTGTCTGTCCTACCCTGAAATGCAGAAACCCTCATTGAAGAGAAAAAATGAGGTAAACGTTGCTTCTAATTTTTCCAAACCTACGGGGAAATTATAATTTAATCCGGGGATGTATTGGCACAGACCGCTGCCTTGATCATTCCTGAAAATTGTTTTTTTCTTTTATGTTAAGCAATATATAACCTCCCATTTTTTGAGCTACTTAAGTTGGTGCAATAATAAAAGGCTTCCCTTTTGGGGGTATTTTTACCATGGGCTTCTGCTCGTGTCATCATATTTCTTGCCAGCAAGCTGGTCAGGTATAAAAAAACATTTGGTCAAAAATGCTTGTTTGTTGCAATCTGCAGGAAGAAAACTGAAGGTCAATCAAATATTTTTTTTCAAAATAGAGACTCCGTTTCTTATATTCCAAATGCCTGCTTAACATTTGGCTTCACATTACTGATGCTGCAACAACTACAATGGCACTCGGTAGAGCGCATACCTTCACCAGGTTGAACAGTTTACGTTTTATATCCCACTGATGGGCTGGATCTGCATCCGGACCTCAACAAAAATCGATTCTGTTTATTCTTGTCACCCATCCAACTCATCCATCAAGTTTTGTCAAAACCCCTCCAAAACTTTTTGAGATACAGTATCATGCTCTATATTGTTTTCGGCCCTATCTCTCAATGGTGAAGAATCACTTTTTTTTTTAAAAATTCTCGGATCTAGATCCGTAACTTCACCAAAATCGAATCAATTAGTCCTTGTCACACACCCAACCTGTCCACCATGTTTAGTCTGAATCCGTCCTTAACTTTTTGAGATATCCTGCTCACAAGCAGACAGACAAACGCACAAACGAACAGGAGTGAAAACATAACCTCCGTCCACCTTTGATGGTGGGGTTAACAAGGAATACTAACAAGGAAATTAGATGTAGGAGGAGGATATTCGGCCCATCATGCCTGCACCATACCAACAACCAGTTGAAATGGATCCGTAAAAACTACATAATTGTGGGAAGGAGGAGAAGTTGGGATGAGAACAGCGTGTCAGGCTCAGGGATATCAGAAAGGTGCTAAAAATAAGAATGGAAAATTATTTTTTTTAATCATTATTTTATTTAATTGGGGGTGGTTGGGGCGAAAGCTGTTTTTGGGTGAAAAATATACAGCACGAACCACACACTTTCCCTTGACGAGACCCTCTCACAGATATCACACTCTGCACATATGTACACAATCACCCATCCATACTCGATCTACTTACAAGTCCTGCCAACATCCCTGTACCCCTCTATCACTAATGCTTCTATGGACCTTTATAATTTCAATTTAAACCCATCTACTCAACTGTTTCTACTTCCAGGAAGACCAATCCATGCATCAACTACTCTATCTCTATCTCTATCTCTATCTCTATCTCTATCTCTATCTCTATCTCTATCTCTATCTCTATCTCTATCTCTATCTCTATCTCTATCTCTCTCTCAACTACTCTTGCCTTACTATCATTGTAACTCTCCTCTTCTTACTCTCAGGCTGTCCCCTGATCCTATCACTGCCCATGTTGCTGAAGAACTCTTCTGCACTTATTTGGTCTCTACTTTTCATTATCTTAAACATCTCTATCATATCCCCTCATAGCCACCTCCTTTCTCATGTATAAAGGCCTTTCTCCTTCAGCCGATCCTCATAGATAGGCCCAGAATCAATCTAGTAGCCCTATGCCCTACCCTCTCCTTGGCAGCTGTGTCCTTCCGAAGATGTGGTGATTAAAACTGCACGTGTCCTCGATGTTGTCGATGAAGCCTCCCTAAATTCCTGTACAATGTTAAAACTACCTCTTTTGATTTATAAATGACCCCCCCTCCAAATACAACCTAAAACTATATTTGCTTTACCTATAGCTGCTTGGCACCGTACTTCCTGCTTACCTCCTGTATCCCCCACCCCCAGATCCTTCTCCTGTGTGACACACTCCAAAATAGCCTCTTTCATCATGTAATCTCTATTTTCATCATTATTACCCATCCGAATCACGTTGCATTTACCTTTGTTAAATTGCATCTGCCAATGTTTTACCCAATCTATGAACGTATCTAGACTTTACTCGATGTGATCGCCTCGCTTTCTGCTATCTACCTTAACTCTAAACCTTTTGTCATATGCCAATTTGAAAAGCTGACTCTTTAACCCCACAATCCAAATTATTGATGTAAATTTTGAATAATAATTGTCCTCGTATGGTTGGAACAAACTTTTAAAAACAGTTCGTGTTCAAAAGGGATGCAACTTGTAGTTATTTTTAAATATCAGAACCTTTTGATGGAGGGGGGGAGGGGAATAAATTTAGTGAGGCTTCATCTACAACATCGAGGACACGTGCAGTTTTGATCACCACATCTTAGGAAGGACACAGCTGCCAAGGAGAGGATAGGGCATAGGGCTACTTATGCACCTTAACACGGAGTTCATCGAAGGGAGAAAACCCCCTTGGGGATCGGGGCAAATAAAGTCACTGCAACCTCTGTTGTATGACCATTAGTCCACCTGGCAAGTTTGGTTGACATTGGATAAGTAATGACCGAATATATCACAGTCAGACAGACAGACAGAGACAGACAGACAGACACCAAATTGTGTATTTTGGTATGATTCAAAACTCTCCTCTTTTTTTTTTTTGATTGAAAAGCAAATTATTCTGGAAAACTGTTTAACTCACCTCATCTACATAGCCAAGAGAGCATCTATTGTTTGAAAAACACTCGTAGGTTATCACGAGAAACACAATATAATTTCAAAGGCTCTTTGTAAATCAGAGGTTACTTGTTCAGTGAGTTGATCACTCTCGACTCGGCGCCGATTTCCTGATGACATCCAGATGGGAAAAGTTATTCATGGGTGAATCTCATTCAATTATACACTCAATTGTGATGCAAACCCAAGATAACTCTTGGTATGGGTGAAGCATCAATAACATTGAGGCACTACGCCCATGATTCACATGGACAAAGAGCCTTTGTTTCATGGACATGGACAAAGGTTCACATTGACATGGACATATGTCAAGCTGATGGTTAAAATCCACACTTTCCAGTGAACTAGCACTACAGACAGCAAGGTGTGTGCCTGGCAGGAGTGTGATCGCCAAGATGGGTCAAGTGACCTGCCTTCAGCAGGAAACACTGGTGGCCCTTAAGAATAAATCCGAAGAGGCAATAGGATCTTTATCTTCGTGGACGACATCCATCTTGCTGCAAATTGGAAATGTGGCTGGTACGACTTTCAATGATGGTAACGATTAACAAACCTGATGAGAATTGTGAGTTTTTAAGAACTCTTTAATTACCTGATGTGTACCAACTCGTTTCTACCAGCTTAAAACAGAATTTTTCAGGCTTTATAAGCTGCGTAATGTAGTTAGTACATCCTTCCATATGAGATTAGGAAAATTTGAATTGTAAAAGAGAGGATGATTGTCGAGAAAAAGAGGTTCAGGATGTGGAGGGAATGGGAAAAGAAGATAAAGAGAGTTAGGTTGGATTCGTAGGAAAGAGAAGATACATTGATGGAGCATAAAGGGATGGGGGGGGGTGGAGGTGGAGGAATTTGGTGTAAGGTTACATGAAAAGACCATAATGGGATGGGTGGAGGAGTAAACATTCTATGACATCTGTGTACATAATAAATTGGTGACCCCCAGGAATGATATTTATGCAGAATTTATATGTATAATTTATGTTTTAAAGTGAATACAATCATTCTTTCACCGTCATCTTGAGAGGCAAAGTCATGATTTGGGAAATGCTTTGTCTCCACAGCGGGAATGAACTCTTTGGAACTGTCAAGTATGTCAGAAGATCTACTAAAGTTACTCCCTCCAGGGGCTGTATCCCTATTTCCTGAAAATGTTTTAAAGGTAGGTTATCGGCACCAGAACTTGCCATAATATTTTCGTAAATGATTTAGAAGCTCGTAATTTGAAGCAGTTTGTGAAATATTTGTAATGATACGGCACTTTTGAAATGATTTACTCCACCCTAGATTCCTCATTCCGAAGTAAAGCGGGGTATCCTGGACATATTTCATGCCTGCCAGATATGAATTGTAGAATGGGATGACTTTAAAAAAAAAAAAAACTTTTAATGAAGCCAAAAATACTTGTAAGTGCACCTGTGAGATTGGGGCGTGCCTCTGCACAACTAAACAGTTGGAGAACTTCTTGCTCAACTAGTCCAAAAAGTTGATATCTTGCAAAACCTCCTGATGATATGAGCCAGTGAAGGGCCTATGAAGTGAAGCCATGATCTTTTCGACCCCCTGTTAACCTACCCCGCCCCACCCTCCAAGCCCACCACCTTCCAAATTTCCAGCTTTTCCTTCCTGAGCTTCATCTTGTCCACCGCATGCTTCCTCCCCACACCCATTGTTTGTCCAAATGTCTCTCGATTTTGTCCATCAACCCTACTGTTAGTGTCCCCCCTCCTCCTCTCTCCCTCTCTGCTGATCCTTTTGTTCTGTTGCCTCCTCATCTGTTCAGCATTATAGCTCTTTCAGGAGCCTTGAATCTACAGACAAAAAATTTTGGAGGTGAAACGAGAGGTTAATAAGGTTAACTTGCACCAACAGTAGGGTGGCAGAAAGCAAGCATCGATGGGTTTACAAATGGTCCTCAACCACAGCAACTTGTAGACCATTTAGACTCGCACTTCGTAACAGTTCAAAATCAGTTTTCAGCACAAATTGTACCGATTACTGATTCAAGGACTTCAACTGGTAACAAACTAAATTACCTCCTGAATTGTAATATAATATTGTGCCTGTCTGTGATGCCCAAATACAAGTCTCGTGCTGAAAATAATCCCAAATGTACGAGTGAAACCACTATAATGCACTTAAAGCACTCCAACGGTGTGTTTTGAAAACAGCAGCAAAATGCTCTGTTATTGCCGTGAAAACAATAAGAAGCTGAAAGCTTTCTCACCAAAGCCAGGACGTTTTGTTCAATAGATTGATTAATTTTATTTGCCATTGAAATTACTCGAGCAAATGTACAATCATTTTAAAGCACTCTGGCAGTGATGTGAAAGTACTTACCACTTGTGCACAATGAGCAATGTTGCTCTGTTGCCACTCGCCAAGAATGCCATCGAGATCCCCTCCTTGGAGTCACTCTTCCGAACTGTAGCCTTTTCCTCTTTCTTCTTAATATTTCATCCAACCGCTTGTTCTTTATCCACCTGTTCTCCATCTCCTCACTCAGTTTGCTTAGTTTCTCCTCCCGTCATCTTGCTCTCCCACAACTCGACCAATACAAAAATACGACAACTCGTGAACATTTCTCGAGTGAAGAACCAACCCTGGACAGGCCACTGATCCATCACAAGTTGCTGTCGTTTTGAGCACGATTGTGTTAATTAAATTATCTGAGGCACCCACACAAATGGCTCTTTTTAAAACTAGTTGAGGGAACAAGTAAACTATTATGGTGTAAGTTAATTCAAACAGAGAAAACTATATATTTTTGATCACATTAAAGTGTTTAATGCAAATGCTGCAGCTGCGGAATGGTAAAAAAAACAAAATTAACAAGCACAGGTGAGAACATTTTGCAACAACTCAGGAAATCATATAATCACCTGCGAGGCGTCTCGGCCGTGAAAGACTCCCGATTGAATAGGATACGTCTATAAATTATCACCATCGGCCATCATACTTTAGCTGGGACGTTCTTCCCGTTGTCTTAGCTGGTAGCACTCGCTCATGGATGTTAAACAGTTAATCAACAGCCGACATACTTTTTGAAAAGGTTGTGTGCCAATAGCATGTTCAAATTTTAAAATGTCCTTTCTTTGAAGTCCCTGTCGAGAGGGCAATGGAAAACCACGTAGTGTGAATTTTCTGACCGATCGACGTGCGAGTGAACGATTTCATTCATGAAAGAAAGGCCGTTTCAAATAACAAATTAATGAAAATAAAAACAAATTAATGTCGACGAGTAATCATGGATTGATGTAATTGTGGATGTATAGGAACAATCTTGAGCATGAAATTGTAAAATCTGAACACATAATGACTGTTACTATGATGTCATCTTGTCTGTCTGGGCTTCCATGATATCTTTCCTCTCTGATATCTACGCAGGAATTGAGTCCAAAATTGCTGTCATTGCTGAATCCCGAGAGTCTTGCAAGCATGACCACTGCACAGAGGGATGCCCTCAATCCTGAGCAATTGACTGCTGTCAAGACAGCACTTGGAGAGCTTCCACCTCCTCCTGAAGGTTTCAGTCAACTCTCACTCTCCAACACAATTACACAAATTAGTTCATCTCATTGGCAAGAGAGCCATCTACTGATGTAAAAAGAATTGCTATGAACAGGTTTTATTCTGAAGTGAAGGTGTTACATCAACATTCACTTCTTAATATTTAGACCGCATCTTTACAGAAACACAGAACACAAACACCCATGAAATGTGCACAGGAAACTGCAGTTTGAAATGCATTCTCACTAATTATTTTCCATTAACTTCATTTCCACTGGTCTCTTTCTTGCTCGACAGCTTAGAGTGAGTTAATACATACATACATACATACATACATACATACGTCAAAATGTATGGAGAGTGACGAAGCGCTCCCACCCGATCTCCAACGGACGTGAGTCCCGTACATGCGCAGACCAAAGCGTCGCCTCCAACTCGGAGGCTTCATCCCAGTCACTCATGCCAAAAGACAGAGATTTAAGGTCATTATTGTTGAAACATCAAATGGAGCCTCCTATCCGGATTTCGGGATTACTTGCCCTCATTATGGAGGCGTCTTTATCATATAAAAAAGGTTTCAAAAAATTTGAACAGCTTGGAACATGCACCTTGACCCCATGGTCAAAGCACACGGTCCAACATGACAGTCCCATTGGCATACACACAGTCGTCATTTCAATGCTCTTGGTTTTGACCACAGTTGTTTAAATGCTATTGGGTGCAACCAATGATGACTACAGTCATTTAAATATTTAAACCAGAGTCGTAATGTTCATGTTGCTGCGTTTGAGCCTGGGGGGTAATTGCTGAAATGTATCTGTCCGTATTCTTCCCGATATCTTTGTTCTTTCTTCCTTTCACATTTCTTTCTAATTTTTATTTAATTTTGTTTTTATATATCTCTTTATTCATTCTAATTCTTGCTTTTTCTTATCTTTCATCCCTTTTACTCTATATGCCTCTCTTTCATTTTCTGTCTGTCGAAGAAGAAGTGAATTCTTGCAGAAATTTTTCTGTAAGGCTGACTTAGTTGTGCCTGGATGTGTTTGAGGGTTGTGGAGTAGCGGATGTTAGGGATTATGCAGATTATCTTTGCAGATTATGTGAGTAGGGTGAATATACTGATTCTGGCTCACTTTTCCCCATGTAAATGAATGGGGGATTTTCAGCGATTCCC
>BROF01007823.1:0-12984 GCA_024346535.1 Eptatretus burgeri | reverse complement strand
CGATCGGCCTCGCCCCCGTGATCGACCCGGTGGTCGATTTTCAGGGGGTCTTTTTATCGGCCCCGTAAAATTAAGCTCTGGAAAAAAAGAATTTTTTTAAATAAAAAGAAAAAGCTAAGATTACTTGTATGGCAAAACAAAACACCATTGTTCAACACCATTGGTCTCCTTTTGGACGTGAGAAACAGACAATGACATGGTTAAGCCATCTTCACAGATGATGAGAATACTGTTGTTGGACTTATCTTCAGGTCGCTCAGTGGATGAATCTCTTTCACAATTATCTGATGAGTCTGATGAAAGTGACTTTTGGGAGTTTCTGCTTGAAGATTCACATCAATACGAAACCGACTTAAGTTAATTAGTATTTGGCAGAATGTACTGAACACATGTATCTGTTATGTTATTGGACTGGAGAGAGATACTTGCAGATAAATTAGTTTTGTTGAGACAGAAATGCATCAATAAAATCATTAAATTTGCAACTGTTCAGATTTTTTTTTTTTGCTCATTCAGCTTTGCAGCGAATAAAGTTTTAAATTTGTTACGAGAATAAATCTTTTGACATTATCACTATGTTACCGATGGATCCAGGTGTGGACATTCAAGTACAACCGACATGACAAGGTAATGGCAGTGAAAAGTCAAGATTTATCCCCATGCATATGTTGAACACAGTGGGCTAGTCCAGGGGGAGAAATTGGTTGGACTTGTGTACGTAATACTTGAATAGTCCCAGTGCAATGGCATACATGTAATGTATTGTACTGGCACATCATTCATGCAAATTGTCAGAACATTTGTCATTACAGTAATAATCCACAACAACAAAGACAACTTAGTTCTAATACTTTTTACTGAAAAGGATTGTGGGAAAGTACTGTGCTTGAGCAGAAAGTTCTGTAACTCAGAACTTTGTTTGGCTCCAAGAAGGGCTGTTTCAGGTACATTTTAGAATTAGGCTGTTCATTCAGATTCTTTGGCAGTTCAGTTTGTACGGACATTGGTCAATTTGAAAATGCAAGGCCTGAGCACCCCCTAAATTATCTTTAAAAGGAGGGTTTAAATTTATCCCAACACCCAGTTTTCATTCACACACTCCGTTGGGGTTCCCTTGGTGTGCATGCAAAGTTTTGTGCCACTTGGTTTCATGGTTTTGGAGTTATGGAGGAGACACACTCACTGATTATTTTCGACATGCCAATACCACCCATGGCTTTGCTGACAGAGAGACAGAGACAGACTTGACACTTTGCTTTTATGTTCTGTCATTGCAAAATTATATTCACAAAAAAAACATTTTACAAAGCAGATGTGAGCAAAAAAGAAACTATTTTTGTAAACAAAATATAAACAATTCATGAATACATCAAATAGAACAATCAAGGGTTTCATTTTTTACAAAACACATTTTTGGTCTCACGATGCAGTGACAGAGCTTGCCAGGTGTTGATAACACTCTGCATGTACAGAGGAAGTGATGACATCAATCTCAGGGAGATTTAGTGAAAACAGCTCGAGACCGGACAGTGCCTTCAGAAAGAGTTCACACCCCTTCACATTTTGTTGTGTGGCAGCCTCAATGTAAAATGGATTAAATTTAATTTTTTTTTGTCACAGATCTCCACAAAATTCCAAGGAATGGCAAAGTGAAAACATGTTTTTGGAAATCTTTACAATTTCATGAAAAAAAATGAAAAGCTTGAAATGTCTTGAGTCAAAAAGTATTCAACCCCTTTGATCTGGCACTCCAAATTGAGCTCAGGTTCATCCATTTTGCTTTGGTCATCCTTGAGATGTCTCAAAAACTTGAATGGAGTCCACCTGTGACCAACTCCATTGATTGGACATGATTTTGAACGAAACACACTTTTCCAAATCAGGTCCTACAGTTGACAGTTCATGTCAGAGCGGAAACTCCAAAATGAAGTCCAATGAACTGTCCGTAGAGCTTCGACATAGAATTATGAGAAGGTATCGATCTGGGGAAGGGTATAAAACAATTGCTGGAGTGTTGAAAGTTTCCAAGAGCACAGTGAGCTCCATCATTAGGAAATGGAACGACTCAGACTCTACCCAGAACTGGCTGTTCCGACCAAGCGAGAGAGCTTTCGTGTGCAGCCTGTGGCTGCTGGTTGCATCATTTTCTGGGGGCATGACTGTGCTGCTAATTTAGTGCCTTCTGTTACCAGTCCATTGTTACTCATTTTGCCATCCTCAGAAGGATGATGGGTTGTTAACCCCACCTGGTGTTAATTCAATGGCTGACAGGGGCTTAAACTCAAAACCCGAAGATCTTCAGCCAGCCACCTGAACCGTGAAGCCAACACCAGGCTTTTGAGGACTCTGTTTTTCATGTATATATGTATATATATATATATATATATATATATATATATATATATATATATATATATATATATATCTTTCAGCTCAACAAGTGCTAGTCGAGGCCCACGTTTTGGTGATGTCCAATACCCCCCCCCCCCCCGCCAGCCTTCTGTCATGATTCATATGTATTCCTTCATCCTGTGTTCCGATCTCAATCAATTCTGCAACAGACTTTCAGTCTGCTTTCTGCCAACCTTTGGAAGTATTTGGAGAAGATTCAGGAAGTTTCAAGACAACCAAATTATTTTTTCTTCCATCCCTTTCAGCCATCCCCTCTGTGGCACGATTTGAATGATCTTCATCCTGCTTCGAGGATGTTGGTGAAACCTCACCTCCAGTGAGGGATATGTTATGATGTTCAGACTTTGCATGCTGTGCTTGGTTTACCAAGTGTACTTTTGTTACATGCAGCATATATTCACCCCAATCTTTTCTCTCAAGACCCTTTGGAACCCATTACACCTTTTGCAGCACTGAGACCTCCAAGACCCTTTCGATCCACTTCATCACTTTTGAACCCTGAAAATCGTGAGACTCCTTTCTACTCTTTCGACCTTCATACCTTTTAATACCCTGTAGACCCCTTTGACCGAATGAACATTGTCGTCAAATTATATCTTTCATGGATGGAAGGAATGTTACACACAAACGGATGGATGAAGCAGCATATGATGACTCATAGATGCATCGTGTAAAATTCTAAAATCATATTTAACAGCAAAGATATCGAGGCAGCGGTCTGTTGCTTCCTTCACCACCCAGGTGGTTTCGACACCACTGTTTATTCACCACCCAAGTTTCTAGACTTCCCAGGTTCAAATTTTTTTATCTGATTGAAAAAAATTGTAATTTTCCTGCAGGTTTGGATTATTTTGAAGCAACTTATGTTTTTAAAATTCCTGTCCAAGGAGTATTTCTGTGTTTCAGGATTTGCCAGACAGACAGCATTAGCCTATTATAATATAGAGATGGTGGGGCCAGGGCCGGATTTATGGGCAGGTGATCCATGTGACTGCCTGGGGTGACGGGTTTGGGTGAGCCTGCCATGAAGATACACGACATGGCCAACAGTACTGCCAGCGGACACCTGCTCGTCCGACATCTCATTCCAAAATCATGGGCAGTTATTTGGTGTTGGTCCCCCACCCAACCCCCCCCCCCTTTGCTGCTATAACAGCCTCCACTCTTCTGGGAAAACTTTCCACTCGATGTTGGAACATTGCTGCGGGGATTTGCTTCCAATCAGCCGCAAGAGCATTAGTGAGGTCAGGCACTGATGTTGGGTGATCTGGCTTGCAGCAGGCATTCCAATTCTCCCAAAGGTGTTTGGGGTTGAGGTCAGGGCTCTGTGCAGACCAGTCAAGTTCTTCCACACCGATCTCGACAAACCATTTCTGTGTGGACTTCGCTTTGTGCACGGGAACATGATCATGTTGAAACAAGAAAGGGTCTTCCCCAAACTGTTTACCACAAAGTTGGAAGCACAGATATCATCTGGAATGTCATTGTATGCTGTGGCGTTAACATTTCACTTCACTGGATCGAAAGGGTCCACCTTGAACCATGAAAAACAGCCCCAGACCATTATTCCTCCTCCACCAAATGTTACAGTTGGCACGATGCATTCGTGCAAGTGGCGTTCTCTTGGCATCCGCCAAACTCTGATTTGTCTGTCGGACTGCCAGATGGTGAAGCGTGTTTCATCACTCCAGAGAACCCATTTCCACTGGTCCAGACTCCAATGGCGGCTTGTAATTGCACATGGTGATCTTTGGCTTGTGTGGGGCTGCTCGGCCATGGAAACCCATTTCATTAAGCTCTCGACGAACAGGGCTTGTGCTGACATTGCTTCCAGAGTCAGTTTGGAACTCGGTAGTGAGTGTTGCAACCGCCGACAGACAATTTTTCTGTGCTTCGCACTTCAGGATTCAGTGGTCCAATTCTATGAGTTTGTGTGGCTGACCCCTTCACAGCTGAGCTGTTGTTGCTCCGAGACGTTTCCACTCCACAATAACAGCACTTATGTTGATCGGAGAGCTCCAGCAGGGCAGATATTTGACGAACTGACTTGTTGGAAAGAGGGCATCCGATGACGGTGCCACGTTGAAATCGCTGAGCTCTTCAGTATGGCCCATTCTCCTGCCAATGTTTGTCGATGGAGATTGCATGGCTGTGTGCTTGATTTTATCCACTTGTCAGTAATGGGTGTGGCTGAAATAGCCTAATCCACCAATCAGAAGGAATGTCCGCATTCTTTTGGCGATGCAGGATACAACAGGTATGAACAAGGAAATTTGGCACATGAGGTAGCAATTCAAATTTGGTCAATCATGTCTGCTCAACCGACACCATGATTCAGATTCAATTTATCCGTCAAGCTGGCGACTCAATTTAACAAGAGGATTGGGGGTGGGGGAGAGTGGGGATGAGAAAAGTGGGGCAGTTCAGGGATATCACCACAGGGTTAAAATTAAACAATAATAATAGAAAAATTACACTAATTTTGGTGGAGGAGGAAAGGGGGGTGGAGGCAGTTTAGGGGGTCAAGACCATACGACATCAACCACACACTGTCCCGTGACAAGACCCTTGCTCCCCCTCACCTCTGCCTGCCCTGACTACCACCTCAACACTGCCTGCCCTCACCACTTCTAACACTCGCTGCACCCATCACCACTGCCTACACTCGCTACCCCCTCATAAGTTTTTCAAATGTTGAACAAATGGAGAGTGGGACTGAAGACAACTCTTACGTGCGGCGTCTTGTGTGGTACGGCCCTCTGTGGGGCAGTAGCAGATTGATCACATCAGGCCTCACGCTGTGCGAAGGGAAATTCATTCATTAATTCATTCATTCATTGGAAGCACGTCGCTGTGTCAGCTTTCCACCAGTACTCCAGGTGTCGCTGTCAGACCATACCCCAGGCAGATGCCTGGCTTATCCAGTGAAGTGTTTCTTGGTGGCCGGAGTGCAAATCCTGCGACCAACCTCCTCGGGAAGGCAACCGACTGCATGAGGACATCCGCAAATACAGTTAGCACCAGATATGGATGGCTTTGGCTCAAGAGCTCCTCTGCCCTTTGGTAGGTTTTGTATTTCATCCTGCTGGGTGTCAGTGAAAGCGAAATGAGGAAGAAGAAAAGGAATATGAGGTTCTTCCCAGCCATGGCTTTTCTGTTTGTTTTGTCCTTGTTTTGTGCAACCTTGGTGTTCCTGTTGATGAATTGCCTTTTTGGTTACGGACATTGATTAAATGCTGATTCATGAAACAATAATTGGAGAGCAAGGGGGAAGAGTGGAGGTGAGGTGGTGATGGGGAACTTTCATTTATCATTCTTTCATTTTGTTTGCAGTGGCTGCTGGTTACATCATTGCTTCGAGTGTGGCTGTGCCGCTGATTTTGTGCCCCCTGTAAATGAGAGAAAAAATTTGGAATTTGGGCAGTGTGCCAGTGATAGCTCGCCTACTCTTCAAGAAAGATGCCGTGGGGTCTTTAATGTCCACCAACTAATGGTGTCAGAGGGGATGCCCTGTTGATCGTTCAACTGAAGGACGGCACACACATTGATCCCTTTCCCTGTCTGTGAAACACGACGGTGACAGTTTATAGCCGCATCGGGATTCAAACCCAAGCTGGACAACTCAGAGGCAAGTGTGCCCACCTCAAGGCCATCCTGCCAGCCCACATGGGGTGAACAAACTGGCTGTAAACCCCATATTTATGGGATAAAATACAGAGTAAAGAAAATAACATGTACAACGTTTCCTTTTTCTCCCCCGCCGCGTGGCGGAAGGGGATATTGTTGTCACCCAGGTCGTCCGGCTGTCCGTCCGTCCGTGCGTCAACATTTATAGCTGTGTGTGCGATAACTCATAAACTGTTCACCATCTCGATTTGAAATTTGAGTCACACATGTATCACCTGAAAAGGAAGAACCCGATTGATTTTGGGCGTGGCCAGATCCAAGATGGCCGACTTTGGCGGCCATCTTTAAAAAAATGTTTTTTGTTATAAATGGAAAACCGCGAATCTGATTTCAATAATTTTTCAATGGCGGTTGATTTTGGGCATGGCCGGATCCAAGATGACTGACTGGGGTGGCCATCTTGAAAACAAGATGGCCGACGGGCAGCCATCCTGAAATTTTTTTTTTGTAATAAATGGAAAACCGCTTATCTGATTTCAATTATTTTTCAATGGCGGGGGATTCCCCATCTCTGATGGTATATTTTCACATGACCATTATGTCCCTGGCAGGTCATCGATGAAATGGACAACTTCTTGGAATGGCTCCAATCACAAGGTCTGAGAGCAGAAACAGCCCAAGCAGTGATCAATGTGCTTGGAATTGAGAATCAGAAGGTTCTTCGAGTTTGTATAGACTCCGATTCAATGCGAACAGAGCTCCTCTCTCTCACCAAAGAGAAATTTAAATTTGCAATGTACGCTGACTTCTGTAAATTTACGAAATCTTTTTTGAAGTCACAGGTTGTCCAGCTTGCAGGATCTTCTCTGTTGGGAAGTGTGTTCATCAACTTAGACAATGTTGTTCGAGAACTTTCCAGTTTCTGCCAAAAGTTTGTTGGATTCCAAAATGTGCAGCTGGAAAATGTTCCTGATTTCCATGGAATCGGTTTCAGTGATGTCTGCGAATTCCCCTGTCAGGATGATGGATTAACACCCAAGTCTGGTATGTCACTTTTATACACACGAATATGTCAAGAAATACCTTGTTATTCAACCATGAATGTGTTTTTTCTTGTAACTTATGGAATCTCTTTTGGAACAATTTTGTGTTGCTGAAGACGTTTAGATTCTTGATATACCAAGTCGATGATTTTTCCTTGAAATGACATGACATTCCAAAGTGTTCCATGTTTAACAGCACATTTAAAGGTCCCATGACACTCAAAAATTTCTGGTTATTTTCTATTAACTTGACCTTCCGAGTGAAGAAATCACCCATGTTTCTTTTTTTAAATCAAAAAATGGGATAATTAGACAAATATTTCGAACATTTCTGGTGCTTTTCACAACTTGCTATGCCCTGCCCCTTAAAAAGTTGACCTCAGTGAACCGCAGCCTTCACGTCATCTGCAGAAACTCGCACAGAGTGGATTGACTCGAGTTGTCGCGCGCCGTATAAAGTACTTACAAATTCATTGTGCACCTGTGTTTGCTATCTCACTGATCGTCGTAATTCCTGTGATTGTTTCGCGGAAAAGAAATTCTGCTTCTGAGCTGTGTATGCACAACAATCACGAGGCAATTATTACTTACGAAATCTTTAGATTTCGTAATATATTGATGATTTCCGTCATCTGTTTGTGTGTTTGTTACTTGCGAAATCTAAAGATTTCGTAAGTATATTGATGACTTCCGTTTCTGTTTGTTTGTTACTTACGAAATCTAAAGATTTCGAAAGTATATTGATGACTTCCGTTTCTGTTTGTTTGTTTGTTTGTTTGTTTGTGGGCACAATAACTCGAGAACGGAAGAAGCTACCAATGTCAAATTACACCACGTGATTCAGGAGGGTCATGGCGAGTGCTGATTAGATTTTGGTCAAAATCGGTCAAAGGTCAAGGTCACAGTGAGGTCAAACATCCAAAACATTCGATTTTTGATAGTTTGGTACAGAATCATCGGAGAAACTTCTGGTTTGCATCGCGACCTTCTCGAGAGACAGCTTTTATTAGACAAGGTCAGAGGTCAAGTTGACAATTTCGTAAGTACCAGTCTATGACTGCTTGTTTGTGTGTTTGTCACTTACGAAATTTAAAGATTTCCTAAGTATATTGATGCCTTCCGTTTCTGTTTGTTTGTTATCTTGCCAAAACGAAGTTTTTGCAAGATATGTTAGTCAGCTTGTATGTTTTTTTTGTTTGTTTGTTTGTTTGTTTGTCTGCAATCACGTATAAAAATTCTGCAGAGCACAGTTATCATTGGAAATTTTTGTAACTTCGCATATCAGAGGCCTATAGAGGTCCCTTTCAGTGCACAAAATTTTGAAGGTCAACGTCAAAGGTCAAAGTCACTTTGTCGCAAATCAGCGGAGTTGACGAAACCCTTATTTTTTGAGTAATTTTGATCGGATCGTCTTCAAACTTCATGGGAATATAGTTCATGGTCTGGCGCTCAGCTGATTAATTTTTGGTGACGATTGGCCTTGACCTTCATGGTTCGCGCCTCAGGTCAAACATATTTGACCCCAAGGTCAAATTTTCAAGTTTTAGGAACCATTTCGTGTAGTACCTCAAATTGAACACCCAGATGAGTGCTTTCTCGATATGTCAAGCTTGAGACATTATGATGTCATTTGGTGACCTTATGATTCAAAAGCATATTGTTCATGGTTACTCTGGAGAACGATTCTCATCGGAATCTCTCGTAGGCAGATATTCCTCACGGAGTCGCTCCTGGTGGATAGCAGCTCTGTTCACCTCAGTCTGACCTTAAAGAAGTCACACGTGGTCACCTTTTGGCAAGATACGGGTCACCCTGCGGGTGACATTGGTTTATTTCTTTGTTTGTTTGTTTGCAGGCACGAAAACTCGAGAACAGAAGAAGCTACCAATGCCAAATTACACCATGTGATTCAGGAGAGTGATGGCTAGTGCTGATTAGATTTTGGTCAAAATCGGTCAAAGGTCAAGGTCACGGTGAGGTCAAATATTCGATTTTTGATGGTTTGGTACAGTTAACTCGAGAACGGAAGAAGCTACCAATGTCAAATTACACCACGTGATTCAGGAGGTTGATGGCTAGTGCTGATTAGATTTTGGTCAAAATCTGTCAAAGGTCAAGGTCACAGTGAGGTCAAACATCCAAAAAATAACTCGAACGGAAGAAGCTTCCAATGTCAAATTACACCACGTGATTCATGAGGGTGGTGGCTAGCGCTGATTAGATGTTGGTCAAAATCGGTCAAAGGTCAAGGTCACAGTGAGGTCAAACATCCAAAACATTCGATTTTTGATGGTTTGGTACAGAATCAGGCCAAAAAAAAAATGTTGCATTGGCGTAACCCGCCCGACCCTAAAAATTCCGCCGACCCTACGTTTTTTTTTTTTTTGTTGTTGTTTTTTTGGTATCGAAAAATTTTGCCGAAAAAATTTGAAAAAAATAAATAAATAAATAAATTTTTATTGCTATTTTTGTTTTGCTATCGTTTTCAAGTATCTTGTTGATTGCGATCGCGATCGCAAAAACCCGGAAGTGTTTCGGACAGAACCCACCGACAAAAAGGGTGGTACTCGAGCCGGGGGAGATTTTGGGAGGGATTTATTAGGAAAAAAATAAAATAAAATAAAAAAGATCCAGACCGACCTACCCTATTTTTCAGTGACCCGTTACGCCAATTCAACATTTTTTTTTTTTGGCCTCATCGTCGAAACTTCTGGTTTGCGTCGCTACCTTCTCAAGAGACAGCTTTTATGAGACAAGGTCAGAGGTCAAGTTGACGATTTCGTAATTACCAGTCTATGACTGCTTGTTTGTTTGTTTGTGTGTTTGTGTGTTTGTTTGTAGGCACGATAACTCAAGAACGGAAGAAGCTACCAATGTCAAATTACACCACGTGATTCAGGAGGGTGATGGCGAGTGCTGATTAGATTTTGGTCAAAGGTCAAGGTCACAGTGAGGTCAAACATCCAAAAATTGATAACTCGAGAACAGTAGAAGCTACCGATGTCAAATTACACCAGGTGATTCAGGAGGGTGGTGGCGAGCGCTGATTAGATTTTGGTCAAAATCGGTCAATGGTCAAGGTCACAGTGAGGTCAAACATCCAAAACATTCGATTTTTGATGGTTTGGTGCAGAATCATCGTAGAAACTTCTGATTTGCGTCGCGACCTTCTCGAGAGACAGCTTTTATTAGACAAAGTCAGAGGTCAAGTTGACGATTTCGTAAGTACCAGTCAATGACTGCTTGTTTGTTTGTTAGTTTGTTAGTTTGTAGGCATGATAACTTGAGAACGGAAGAAGCAACCAATGTCAAATTACACCACGTGATTCAGGAGGGTGATGGCTTGTGCTGATTAGATTTTGGTCAAAAACGGTCAAAGGTCAAGGTCACAGTGAGGTCAAACATAATTCCATAAATTCACGTGGAGAAATGGAGTATTTTTGCTTCGCTCAACGTTACGAGTTCGTTTTAACTTCGATTTTAATTTTGTCT
The DNA here is from genome assembly GCA_024346535.1 of Eptatretus burgeri. Lineage (NCBI taxonomy): Eukaryota > Metazoa > Chordata > Myxini > Myxiniformes > Myxinidae > Eptatretus > Eptatretus burgeri. Next base: position 2,410 of record BROF01007823.1, on the reverse strand, counting down.
TCGGTTTTTGCGATCGCATAGGACGCTTAAAACTCGGTTGTGGAAATTCTGGTAAAAATCGGATGTTTTGGAGACGTTTTAAGATTGTAGAAGAAATATTTCACTCGACGCGTCACGGGTCGTCCCATGATGCAGTGCGCTCGAGCAGACGCGTCGTTGAGTTACGTTAAGGTATAATATAATTGCGTGGAGAAATGGAGATTTTTGATGGTTTGATACAGAATCATCGTAGAAACTTCTGGTTTGCGTCGCTACCTTCTCGAGAGACAGCTTTTATTAGACAAGGTCAGAGGTCAAGTTGACGATTTCGTAAGTACCAGTCTATGACTGCTTGTTTGTTTGTTTGTTTGTTTGTAGGCACGATAACTCGAGAACGGAAGAAGCTACCAATGTCAAATTACACCACGTGATTCAGGAAGGTGACGGCTGGTGCTGATTAGATTTTGGTCAAAATCGGTCAAAGCTCAAGGTCACGGTGAGGTCAAATATTCGATTTTTGATGGTTTGGTACAGATAACTCGAGAACGGAAGAAGCTACCAATGTCAAATTACACCACGTGATTCATGAGCGTGGTGGCGAGCACTGATTAGATTTTGGTCAAAATCGGTCAAAGGTCAAGGTCACAGTGAGGTCAAACATCCAAAACATTCGATTTTTGATGGTTTGGAACAGAATCATCGTAGACACTTCTGGTTTATGTCGCTACCTTCTCAAGAGACAGCTTTTATTAGACAAGGTCAGAGGTCAAGTTGACAATTTCGTCAGTACCAGTTTATGACTGCTTGTTACTTACGAAATCTAAAGATTTCGTAAGTATATTGATGACTTCCATTTCTGTTTGTTTGTTTGTTTGTAGGCACGATAACTCGAGAACGGAAGAAGCAACCAATGTCAAATTACACCACGTGATTCAGGAGGGTGATGGCTAGTGCTGATTAGATTTTGGTCAAAATCGGTCAAAGGTCAAGGTCACAGTGAGGTCAAACATAATTCTGTAAATTCATGTGGAGAAATGGAGTATTTTTGCTTCGCTCGACGTTACGAGTTCGTTTTAACTTCGATTTTAATTTTGTCTTCGGTTTTTGCGATCGCTTAGGACGCTTAAAACTCGGTTGTCGAGACGCTTAAAACTCGGTTGTCGAGACGCTTAAAACTCGGTTGCCGAGACGCTTAAAACTCGGTTGTCGAAATTCTGGTAAAAATCGGATGTTTTGGAGACGTTTTAAGATTGTATAAAAAAATATTTCACTCGACGCGTCACGGGTCGTCCCATGATGCAATGCGCTCGAGCAGACGCGTTGTTGAGTGACGTTAAGGTTTTGCGTGGAGAAATGGAGATTTTTTGCTTCGCTCGTCATTACGAGTTCATTTTAACTTCAATTTTAATTTTGTCTTCGGTTTTTGTGATCGCTTAGGACGCTTAAAACTCGGTTGTCGAAATTCTGGAACAGCGATGAATAACTGATATATATATATATATATATATATATATATATATATATATATATATATATATATATATATATATATATATATATATATATATATATATATATATATATATATATATATATATATTATTATTAAGTCTTTTATCAGATTCTTCTGAAAAGTAATACACCTATTATCTGGCATATCCTGTTGGTACTGAATCACTTTTTTAAAAATAAAAACCAAAAAATGGAATTTTTATAAGAAATCTAGTTTTTGTCTGGGACTCATTATCTGCAAACCACAGTGTAAAATCGTAGACCACAATGAATTCAGAATTCAAGCTCCCCTTGGGCTTCTGACTGATTCATGCTTTTATTAGACAAGGTCAGAGGTCAAGTTGACGATTTCGAAAGCACCAGTCTATGACTGCTTGTTTGTTTGTTTGTAGGCATGATAACTCGAGAAGGGAAGAAGCTACCAATGTCAAATTACACCACGTGATTCAGGACGGTGATGGTGAGTGCTGATTAGATTTTGGTCAAAGGTCAAGGTCACAGTGAGATGAAACATTTGATTTTTGATAGTTTGGTACAGATTCATCGTAGAAACTTCTGGTTTGCATCGCTACCTTCTCTCGAGACAGCTTTTATTAGACAAGGTCAGAGGTCAAGTTGACGATTTCGTAAGTACCAGTCTGTGACTGCTTGTTGAATTGTTCGTTGAAACCAGCCTGCTGGGATAGGTACGATTCCATATACAGTGGGGAGAACAAGTATTTGATACACTGCCGATTTTGCAGGTTTTCTCACTTACAAAGCACGTAGAGGTCTGTAATTTTTTATCATAGGTACACTTCAACTGTGAAAGACGGAATCAAAAACAAAAATCCTGAAAATCACATTGTATGATTTTTTTAAATAATTAATTTGCATTTTATTGCATGAAATAAGTATTTGATACATCAGAAAAACAGAA
>BROF01007819.1:0-13006 GCA_024346535.1 Eptatretus burgeri | reverse complement strand
GTTAGTAATTTATTAATGGAGCCGGATCGTGAGAATATATTTACAAACAAAACAAACAACAGAAAGGGGAAGAGAGGAGATTGGGGCATGTGCGGTGAGGGATTCGTGCAGGGAACGCGTGACCCCACAGGGATGCACCTCCGTGCGGCGGGAGCTGTTGGAGTTCCCCGATCAGGAGGTGGAGTCGGCAATTGCCTAAGACAGGTACGTACCGCCCAACGGTACAGGTGGTGAACATGGGGTTCATGAGGAACCTCTCCATGGGGGTGTGTGTGTGTTTGTGTGTGTGAGGAGGCACGTGGGCATTGTGAAAGTCCTGCCGGTGCGCCGTCCGAACTCGCACCTGAGCTGGCGGCACGGGTCGAGGTAGTGGAGACGGTGCGGTCGTCTAGCGAGCCGGATGCCGAATCGTGATTCGAGCCCGAACGGAACGAGCCGACCGGAGGGATTTTGCAGAGGGCGCTGCATGTTGGAGCATGCATGGCTGCCGCCCATTGCAGAGACAGAGTGATTGTAAATACACCTGTCAGGTGTCATATCGAACCTGTCGGTTAAAAAGAAAACGCTACCAGTTGGGTGCGTTTCACCGCCCCGGTAATCACTCCAGAGAGGGACGGGGAAACAAGGTAAATTTGGGGGTCAATAGGATCCCACACGAGCCTTGGGGGAAAGGAGCTGGGGGTTAGAAAAATCCCCGCGGTGTTCCCGCTCTAATTGGGGGATGAGCGGAGCACCGTGCACTGCAGGCTCGGGGTCACGTGGGGACCCGTGTTGTGTACACACACCGTGGAGCGTGCGAGGATGTGCCGTGCTTGGAAGCCAGCATGACGCGTGGTGCACAGCATGTGCCGTGCGTGGGCCGTGCTGAAAGCACGTCCGAGGTGGACGTGTCCACTGCGGTTGCGGGTGGGGGCTCACGGAACGCATCCCCGTAAAAGGCACCGCAGGAGGTTCGCGGCACGAGTAACAGGGAATGAAAGAGAAACTGAACAACAACAACAACAAAACAAAGGCAGAGGGTGAGGAGAGACAAACTAATGACCTGGAAAGGAAGGAGTGTACCTTGGGAGAGTTGGGGGAGAAAAGATCTGTGTAGGGATGACCTGAGGTTGTGGTGAACCGCTGTCTTGAAGCCTTGAAGGAAAGGATGGGATTGAACCGATTGAGGAAGTTGGTTGGCCAGATGAGAGAAAACAGGATGAAATGAGTGGAGGTGAGAAGTGAACCTGAATTTTGGATGTTTTACCAGAATTGAGTTACTGGAAGAAAACTGCACCCTTCAGAAACCTGAGGGGGACAGGGCAAGAAAAGAGCGGAGGGTGCAAAACCAAAAAGAGGCAGTATAAGACAGAGAGGACACCAACCTGTCTGGGATGTGAAAGTGAGGCCCAGAGACTCGACTTCATTGCCAGAGATTCCAATGATTTTGAGGGTCATGGTTTCCACAGCTTAAGAAGTGCTCGGTATGAGACAGATGCATCATTCCAAATGGGAGAGCAGTACTCCAATACTCCATAAAATGCACTCCATGAGAGTACCTCCTGTGCAGTCCACCTGATAGTGGTCTCCTTGGGTTAAGATAAGGTGGTCTCTTCAGGTGGGTGACTGGAATGTCCTATCCCGAAGAGAGGATGATTACATGTCTGTTATGATCTGAGTTCAAACGTTTGAACATCGGTATTGCAGCACTCTCTGAGGTTCGGAGACTGGATCCTGGTGAGATCATGGCAGCTGGTTCCATCGACGATTGGTCTGGTCACTCTGATTGTTACCATGCCCAAGGAATTGCTGCAGCTGTGTCCAATAAGCTGACTCCAATGATAATTGAGGTAACTCCGGTCAAAGAGCGTATTATGAGACTCAGGATTCATCACTACTTGGTTGTCGTTACCCTGGTCTCTTTGGATGTTCGAACTGAGGCACGTGATCTCACTGTGAAGAATGCTCGAAGGATGCCCATTCGACGTCACGCTTGTGTCTGCGGTTGATCAGTGCCCCAGGTGAGATACTCATCTAGTCTTGGGGGATTTCAATGAATCGACTGGAACTGAAAGGGATGGTTAAGAGACGTGTGTTGGTCCCTTCGGGTCTGGAACTGGGAACCAGAATAGCACGAGTTCTTTGACTTTGCAAGAACTCATGGAATTGGGGTGGCTGGTTCATGGTTTCAGCACCCACAGGCTCATCGCTGGACTTGGTATTCCAACGCTGGTGGTGTGCCAAAGGAGATTGACAATGTGATCATTGATGGTCCCTGGATGATGACCCAGAACTGCAGGGTCTACCGGAGTGCTCAGTTCCTCAACACTGACAACAGGCTTGTGGTAGCAACTCTGAAGTTGCACCTTAAATCCGGGAGAATGGAACCATCCCAGCCTCGGCTGGGTGTTGGCAACCTCAATTAAGAGAGAGTCGCTGAAGAGTTTGAGAACAGGCTGAGTGGGGATTTGGGGGGGTCTGGGTGCTTTGGGGAATCCTGAGGAGTTGCGGAGTGCCTTCAAGACTACCATCCTTGATGTTGCCGGTGGATTTCCTGGAACTCACCTGAAGGTGAAGAAGAATATTGTGTCTCATAGGACAGTGGAGACCATTGACCAGTCGCAGGGCCAGGCTTAATGGCAGAGCTAAGCTGTTAAGGGAGTTGATGTATAAAACTGTGTGCATGCTGAGGGTGGACAAGGAGACCTATATGTGAGGGAGTATAGCATCACCTGTGGCCAGGTGATTCTTGTCCTGCTTACAGGATAATTTGCGCGTCACGTTCCTCCAAGCCCATCCCTCGGTGAACTGCAGTTCAAGCATAGGGTGGTGGGCTCTTGACAGAGGATTCTGAAGTGAACACCTGCTGGGCCGGTTGCTTTGAGCGGCTGAACTCGGCTGATCCCCCAGCTGTTGAGTTGGATGTTGGTGATGTTATTATCCCTGTTGCTGACCCTCCAATCAACTGTGGTCTACCTTCGTTTGTGGAAACACAGGCTGCGCTGAACCGGTTCAAATGGGGTAAAGCTCTTGGGATCTATGGCATCCATGTTGAACTTCTCAAGGCTGATGGAAAATGCTGTACTCATGTCGTTGCATGCAGTTCTGTGCTATGTCTGGACACAGGCATCAACCCAACTGACTGGAAGTGGGGCCTTGTTGCCCTTCTCTGGAAAGGGAGGGGTGATCGCCAGACTGTAACAACTACCGAGGGGTTACACTGCTCTCAGTACCGGCAAGCTCTTTGCCTGGATAATTCTTGATCGGGTTCTCCACCATCTGCTTGAGCACCATCACCCAGAGCAGTAAGACTTTGCACCAAAGAGGTCAACGATTGACCGTATCCTTGCCATTTTTGTCCTCACCAAACATCGACGAGAGTTTCGGCAGGGGCTGCTTGCAGCCTGTGTTGATCTCTGTGATGCGTTTGATCCAGTGAATCGGGATTCCTCCTGGAGGATTCTTGGTCTTCATGGGTGCCACCAAAACTGATCTGATTTCTGAATGACACTGGTACTGAGAGTATTGTGAGATGTGGTGATACCATCTCTGACTTGTTTCCAGTTGTTACTGGAGTTCATCAGGGGTGTGAACTGGCCCCCACACTTTTCAGCGCTTGCGTGGATGAGATTTTACGAAGGATGTTGGAGAGATCAAGCTGCAGTGCATCGTTTGGGAATGTCAAGATCTCTGACCTTGATTTCGCAAATGATGCAGTCATCCTTGCTGAGACTTGAGATATCATTTTGGGGGCTCTCGAGGTGCTGAATGAGGAGTTGGAGCTGCTGGGATTGCGGGTTCCCTGGGTCAAACCTAAGATCCAGGCTTTCAATGACATCTTAGATGCTGCTATCTTGTCTGTTCCTGTTTGTGGTGAGGATGTTGAGATCACAGAGAGATTCACCTACCTCGGCAGTGATATTCATGTCTCTGCCAGCTGTGAGCCAGAGGTCAATCGATGTCTGGGTCGGGCATGGGGAGTCATGGATTCACTGTATCATGGTGTGTGGCAATGCCAGTACCTGTGCGGGAGGATGAAAGTCTGGGTCTTCAGTTCCTTGGTGCTTCCAGTGTTGCTCTACAGATGCGAGAGTTGGACTCCGACCAGGAGTCCAGGAGAGATGGAAACTCAATTCGTTTGGTACCGGGTCTCTTCGGAGAGTCCTTGGCTATCGCTGGTCTGACGTTGTGTCCAGCGAGCGGTTGCTGAGAGATACTCAAATGAGATTTGTTACCTGCATAATCCGTGATCGTCAGCTGCAGCTGTATGGACATGTGACTCGTTTTCTTGACGCTGATCCTGCTCACCAGAATCTCTCAGCGAAGGAGCCTCGTCAGTGGAGGAGGCCAATAGGCTGACCACGTGCCTCGTGGTTGCAGCAGATTGATCAACATCTCAAGGTGATGTGGCTGGGCCAGACATTTGCCTGGGGGATGGCCTGATGGAGGTCCCTTGAGTACCAGCAGAAAGTGGATGCAGCAACATGCTGTTTTGGCGCATACTCCCATCCCTGACCTGATCTGGGTGATGAAAATTGTGGTCAAGTTCGTGTGTGTAGTTTTTGAGAAGTTCCAAGTGTTTACATATAGCCGAACTGACTAATGGACACCACATAATGGTTTTTCCTCACCTGGACAATTTTTGTTCCAGGTGAGCTTAAAATGGCTGGCATAATCTCCACCAAATATTACAAACGACCTGGAGTACCTCGGGTAAAGTGATGACAGACCCCCCCCCCACCCCCTCCATTCACGATGAGGGTCAGGAGCTGACTGATGATTTCCACTTGTATGTTCGAGCAAATCCACACCAAATATAACATATGTCATGGTTGCTCACCGAAGGAGAAGAAAAAGAGGTGCGACAGAAAGGATCCCTGGTGCGAGGAAGTGAAGAGACTGGGTAGGGGGGGGGTTTGGGGGTTCCCATCTCCCATGGTCGGGGAATTTTAACCTTATTTTTATATGCAGTCACTCCTTTGTGAGAAATTAAAGTAGAATAATCATGATAATGTCTTGATTTGAGTTTTGCACTGCAGAGGAAAAAAGTACTCACGATTTAAAATAATTCATAAGAAAGTGGGCGTTTCAGGAGGTGTTGTACATTGCAAAGCTTTGGGGTTTTTGGCCTCTTGGTGGTTACCTTTTCATTGCTGCCTTACCCCACATCCCAATATTCACCTCATCGTGGCCTTGAGTCTCAAAACGGCCTTCAAGGCCAACATACCTTCACTGAAAACCTTGTCGAGATTCTAACGTGAGTACCCCCTAAATTTGGCGTCTCTTGGTGCTTCGGTTCGTGAGTGAAAGAACAACAAACAGTTGAAATTTTTTCAAGATTTGTAATCCCCACCGAGCCATTTTCACAAAAAATATTTTGGACACCATTCCTTTGACTTGTACATGATATGATTTGAAAGGAGAAGAGATTTTAGGTTAACTTTATTCACAGGAATTAAAAATAACAAAATTCACAATCAAAAAACTCATCAAGGTAGAATTTCCCGAGTCATGAAGGTGGAACTCGTCCACTGGGTCATCAACGTGGAACTCGTCCACTGGGTCTGAGCTGAAGGATGCTGGGAGAACAAAAAAGGTGAAAGACAATGTTGGAGTGTAAATGTGTTTGTACAGTGATGAAGTACAGTAATTAAATCAGGTCATGGAAGGTTTAAGTACCTGTACTTCTGGAGACTGATGTTTATTTTTTTAAATCTTGGATCATCTGTCTGCAAGAGTCTGATATTTCATCTTCCATTCCTGGAGCTTGTACGACGGAGTGATGATTGATCCACTGCCAAATATCACATCTTCTTCTCCAGTGGCCGTTACTGAAACTTCTTCCTCCACACACACATCAACAAAAGGAAGTGAAAATCCCTCAATAGCATTGTCATCATCATCTCCATCATTGTCATACCTTCCAACACAATCCTGGAAAATATTATATCCCATCAATTGTTTTCTGCATCTCAGTTAAATTCTCTTCTTTATTTTCTCTTCAATTTCACGTTTTTATTTTCTTCATCACAAACTCCCACTGGATTTTTCAAACAATTAATTTTAATGATCATCCAGGTGTACGCCATGACTTTGATACGGATACATTAACACTCATGCCAGACTTTTACCAAATGGAAGATTTGTTTGCTGCTTCTCTGGATTCGAGTTCAGTAAAATATTTGTTTGTCCTCAACACTTCTGAGGCTCAAACAAAATGGGACATGATGCACATAAAGAACATGTAATTTAGACAAAGTTTGGAATAATTTGTGATGTAAGACAAGAATCTTGGCAACTTACGTTCCAACCGGTAGGATTGTTTCAGGTGAGCAGGAAGGAGCACCTCTTCTGAGGGGTCTTTGGATAAAAAAGAACAACAGAAATATGAAAGATTAAATACATTGATATCTTCATCAGTTTGATAACTTGTTCAGAAAAGGCCACAGAATGAAATGCATGGAACAGGTAATCGATGAAAAGGTGAATCAGGTGATCTCATCCAACCGAAGGGAGTTAAAGTTCTTGTTTTATATTCTGCATGAGGATGACCATGTTAATAAGTTACCTTCCCACGAAAAGTACAATTACAATTATCTCCACAATTAAGGATATTCTTCTTCATCGAAGGAAGTATTCACAGGAATGTCTGTGAAAGACAAAGTAACAAAATTTATTTCAACTTAATGTTTTAATCTTGGGGTTGGTTGTGTTTTTGATCTTGGGGTTGGTTGTGTTTGCACCCAGTGTGTTCACCCCACCTGTCAAAAGGTAATGAAAAGATCTTACCTTTTGAAGGTCTTGCATGGCACATGGCTTCTGTTGTTGCTGTCCGTCATCACGGTGAGGTTTCCGTTCAGGAGGCAGACAATGAACAATGTAAGTCGGTGATGAATTCCTTTTCATCAACAATAAGACCCCACCATGGTTTTCTGCAGCTTTGGTGCCTTCACGATAAAAGTTCAGGTTCCTGTTCTTATTCAATGTAAAATATCCATCAGGAGTGAAATCCTGTCATTGTCTGTACTTTCAAAAAAGGTTTTGGTTTCGGCTCCGATGTGATCTCAGGTACAATCACTTGCTTGGAAGAGACCGTGCGTTGAAGGAAATTGTTTTCAACAGTATATACTCTGTCTTTCTTTTAAAGTTTGCAGCAAGAGGAGACTGTATTATGTGAGATGGGAGATGAGGAGGAATGGTTGTGATCTACGGAGATGAGGAGGGATGTTCGTGATTGACGGAGATGAGGAGTGATGGTCGTGATCTACGGAGATGAGGAGGGATGGTCTTGATTTACAGAGATGAGGAGGGATGGTCGTGATTGACGGAGATGAGGAGGGATGGTCGTGATCTTCAGAGATGAGGAGGGATGGTCATCATTTACGGAAATGAGGTTCACCCTTGGGCTTCTTCAGGAGGACGACTTTGTCTCCTTTAATAGTGTATCGCCCGTTTGGGTCACTTTCTCTCTTTTTGTCAAGATCACTCAGCAGCATCTCCAGTGTTTCTCTTTGGAGTTGAGTGTAGTCTGGAGTGATGAAAATGTTTCTTGTCCAGAGAGATGAATCCTTCAAATTCCGAATCTTTTTATTGTTCGTAAGAACCCGATTCCGATCAGACTCGCATCTAAAAACAACTTTCATGGGTCTGAAGATGTTCTCAACATATCTTCCAATGCGGAAAGTCCGTTCAGGTTCGATCTCCAGGTTCATGGCTTTTATTAATTTTGCCACAGCCTCCTTGTCATGTTCACCTTTTCCCTCCTTCACTCCACGGAACACGAGGTTATTTTTGCGCCTTTCAATTTCCGCTCGTTCATCCTTGAGAAACTCAGACTGAGAAGAATGGTGGGTCTCCCGGTTGGACGGAAGTCGATGAACATCGTGCTGTTTCTGCTGATTTAATCTGCCTGCACAGTGAGGCTTCGGTTGTTGTTGGAGGGCAACACTGTACAGTTGTTGCTGCTCCAGCCCATCATTCGTTCCAAGCACTTCTTCCTCGTTTTTCTCTTCAAGCTTTCCTGCATTTTGTACTTTGTTCTCTCTTTCCAAGACCTCCTTCTCCCTTAACTCCACGTTATTTTTCCTATCCCTCATCTCTCGTTCTCTTACCATTAACATGAACTCTTTCAGTTTCCATCTAATTTCACATTGTTTTTGTTCTTCCCGGTGCTCTCTCTCTCTAAGACGAGTCTCTTCGTCCAATTTAAGCAGCCGGTACTCTCCATCTTTAAACTCCTCTCCTTTTTGGTGCATATGAAGCTGCCGTTTCTTTATCTCCTCATCTTTCCCATTCATGAATACTTCAAACACACCTTGTCGCTCCATCTCCTGTTCTTTACTTATCTGCAGGTATCGCTCCCGCTGCTGCACTCGTTTCTTCCACTTATCAATCTCGAACATTCTGTGTTCTACAAACAGCATTTTCTGATCAAGTTCTTTATTTTTGCGTTTTTCCCACATTCGGACTTGGAATCGCTCCTTTGCTCGTGTGGATTCTTCTTTCTTTCTCATCCTGAGCTTTTCTTCATTTTTCCTCTCCTGTTCATTCATTTTTCTCTGCTCTTCTTCATTTTTCTTCCTCTGTTGTTCCTCCTCTCCTCTCTTCCGGTCCTCTACCTCCTTTAACCATAATTCTTTTTCCAATTTCCGTTGCACATCCTTTTCCAACAACTCGTGTTCCATTTCCTGCACAAACTTCTCTCTTTGTAAGAGATTTGTTTCAGTTTCGACCATCCGAGCCTCATATTCCTGAAGTTTTTCTTCCTCTGCTCGTAAAACCTTTTCTTTCTCTTTTTGATATTCCTCTTCCTCTTCTTCTTTGCCACCAATGTTCTGTTTTGCTATGAACTCCATTTTTTCAGTGATTTCCAGAACCTCCTTTCCCTCTCCTTTCTCAATTTCAGGGTGTTCGGTTTCCCGAATCTCCGTTACCAATGGTGGATCATCTTTTGATTCATTTTTCCGTTTCACTTTACATTGACATCGTAAACTGCAACAAAACAAACAAAACATTCTCAGTTCAAGGTAAAATATCGTGTTACATCACATGTAAAGTATTGAACACATGGTTTTGTGAAACATAAACAAACATGTTCCACGAGTGTTACAGTACTGGAGGAAACGGAATATGGAACATGCAGATATAACTTAAACAATGTCTGAAGGAACGGTGTGGAACGATGAATCGCACTTGATTATTTGAAGAATCTCATGTAATAGAGGAGCACGTTATGAACTTTAACATTTGTTTTGTTGAAGGAGGAAATTGTGACTTTATTGTAAATTATGTCTGACTTCGCTGGAATTCCATTGGTAACATTTTTTGATGACATCATTTGGTGGCCATCTTGGATTTTAAAATATCCGTTTCAGAAGTATTTTGTCCCACAACTTTGACATTGACCAACAAACTATTCCTTGGAAATCAACACTTAGTTGGTGAGTTTTAGTTTATATTCACAAGAAACTTGTGTCACATGTGTGGGACATCATTCATATCATCACGTACTGGATATAAAAAAATTAAATTACTTCACTTGTTCATCATAGATTAAGATAATGGTAAATGGACTTTGTAGAATATTCACCATGGATCAATTTATCAAAGAAAGAGCTGCAAGAAAAACTGTCACTCAGTAACTAGAAAGAGATTTGAGGAAACTGTTTGTTAAAATGTAACAAAATACGGAGGCCAATGAGGAACAAGCATTTGATGAATTGGGAAATGTACTGTATACACATTTAATTATAAAATCAATCTGAATAGAAAGGAAATCATCGTATGGAATCTATCCATGTCTTATCCTTCGTTATTTCAGCCAGATTGTTATTACAAAAACAAAATCTCATTGTTCTTTCACTTGAATAATCATCAACTTCTGATGTTTCATGAGATGATAGCATCTCCCAAAAAGCTCCCGTTCACCAAACCGACAGATTTTAAACTCTTCTTGTATTTCCACACAGGTACTGGTGAAAAGCTTGTTGATACTCAATACAGAACCTTCAAGGAATCAACATTTGAAACTTTTCTCGTGTATCCAGAAAAGACAGATTATTACAATCCAGAATTTGTGTGAGTTGAACAAAGGCTGATCGGAATCACAGCAAACGAGCTTCAAACTAAGAAAGATACTTGACACAGAGATTGACATTAAAAAACTGAATCCCCTGGATAGAGATGAAAGAAGAAGAAGCAAACTTGCTGTTGCTTCACAAGACAAAACTTCATTGACAAAGAGGACAACCCAGTGCTTCAGAATCTATTAAGCAGACTCGTTTGAACAGTACAATGTTTGTCAAATCAAAATGTGTTTTGTCAACCAACCACAGATGAGGAAGAGCCAAAAGTCCATGAAAAACTCCAGAAGGGCCAATTCCTGTTAATATGGGAGAAAACAATCCAATAAATTGTAAACAGCAGTGGATATGATGCCTGGAAAGTTCGGCTTGCCGACGTGCTGTCTTCTGGAGATTTACTGTCTCGTGACATTCTGTACCACCACACGTCCCGCTTCACAAAATAACTGGGAAAAGTATATTCAGCGTCCATGTTGTGAAGCTCAATCACTTGAAATCATCCAGCCTCCAGTGAGTGTTGCATTTATTGCCACAGACCGAGAGTTCTTCAGTGTTCTACAAGACCACGTCGATGAGGGGCAGTATATCGACATTGCTGAACTGCAGAAGTGTACATTTTTCATGAATTACAAGACAGAGTTTGTTGGAACTTTCATAGGTTCTTTGACACACAGGTTACTGGATACACAACTATAATTACAAATAGTTTAACCAAATTGAAGGCTTACCAAAGTTATACCATACCTGTAAATGACCAATGAGGAATTTACACCAAATTTAACTTTGATTAATACAGCAAAAGTGGGTTTGTTCATCACGGCCATTTTGAAATCCAAGATGGTCACCATCCATAACTTTAAGAAAATTAAAATTGTGTGTTTTTAACTTCTTGGCATGATAAATGTGGGTATTGCCACAAAAACAGACTTCATATGACATCACAGCCTGAGTTATTATGAAGTTGGTGGAACATAGTGGCCATTTTGAAATCCAAGATGGCCCCAAAATATTGGATGAAAAACATTGTCACCAATTGATTTTTGACACCTTGTCATGTCCTCCAGCAATAAAACAACATATTCCATATTTAGCAAAAAAAATTCAGTCCATATAATCCAACATAACATCAAACACAGTGAACTCGTTTCAAATATCTGAGTGATCTTGTTCCCTCGTGGATGAAGACTTGATAAATTATGATGAATAAGTCACTTGTGTTCTTTACCAGTGAATGCAGAGCTTTCTTTTGGGGCTCCCCTTCTTGTTGAACCAACGTGACGGATCAAATGTGATCAGAACATAAAACAAAAGGAAGGAAATCGCGAAAAACATGACGTCACGAACCACAGACATCCCTCCATCCTCAACAGCATCATTCTGGATAACCTATGGAAATGGACAAGAGCAGGGGTAGGAGGAATGTTTATTTCATTTAAAATTAAAATAAACAATGTTTTTACAATTATTTCCCAAAATCCACAAGTTCATGACAAAACAACAACATGATCTTGAAATTTTTTGGAATACAAACACAATGGGTCATGGAATGTTCGAGAGTTTATCGTTTGTACTTCGCTTGCAGAGTGTGGGTTTTTCACGAGGATTTGGGAAGTAATTTGGGAAATTGGAAAGTAATACCGTGAAGATTCCTCCATCGACACGACCATGAAGGAGCTCTTTCCTTGAAAGGACAAATTCCAAGTTTGCTTGGTGGGGGAAAGTTAACCTGCAGTTTCCAACCAACGATAAACTCTCTTGTTCCTCAACACATCATCACGGTAAAGAGGAATTACAACGACGATTTAAAGGGCAGACAAGGAAGATTAAATATGGTATTTCATCCGTGTTACCAACACTCAATGGTTTCCTCCTTTTTCAACGCTAATCGGTTGATTAGAGTTTGTGTGATTACCGACTGCAGTATGTACTGTATACAACTCAAACACCTTCAGGAGTTTTCAGCCTCGTTTTGGAGGAATTTAAATAAACAAGTTATGAAAACAATGTTACATTATCGACGTTTCAAGATGATGAACTTTCTTGTGATATTATAAAAAGTAGTCGGTTCATGGATGTAAATCTGTGTATTCACATTGTGTTCCCTTTTCTGTCACGTGTTTCCTGTCACGAATCACTTGGTGAATTGAACTTGAACTCGAACTTCGATCGGTATTCGACGATACAACCCGTCATGTTCTGAACGGTCCAACTTGTTAAAGGAACACACCCCTCACTCACACCCTCCCCGCCCCCCCCCCCAATTTTAAATCCTCCACTCGGGCCTGATTTACGAAACTGCAAAGAAAGTGATTCAGATCGTGTTGTGTACCTTCCCCGAGTACAATTCATTATTTCTCACAATCCCCACTTACCTGCTGTTGTGGACGGGACGCTCCACTTCCGAGGATGGTGAGCATGAACATCGCGATGGGAAACAACATGGCTGGTGCTCGGCTATCCACGAACTGAAGATTTAACGATACCGCTCTGTCTTTGGAGTTCCCTATTGTTGGAATTCTCATTGTGACGTCACAATGGACTGTGGCCACGCCCCTTTCCCTCCTTCACATTGCTTTTCAACGCTCAGAAAACCTCTACCCTACAATCTATACTTTGATAATTAATCCCCAAAATAGATATGATGTATCTTTTTTCCGATTTGTAATTTATAAAAAAGGTACTTTTGTGATAAAAGTCGAAATCTTCTCCATCTTCAAACTTCGCCGTGATGTCACATCTTGAAGTTCACCGCGAGATTCGTCTCACATTAAATACGGGTTACATCGTGGTACGATTTAACTCAAACGGCGAATAATGTTCGATTTTTCACAAAAATGCCGAGTCGATGATTCCTTGGTGCTTGTACAGTACATAATCCAAACTGAGATAGTTTCATGCTACACCAACTGTGGAAACATGAAAGTTTGCCAAAATTGGACGAGGTT
>BROF01007816.1:0-13037 GCA_024346535.1 Eptatretus burgeri | reverse complement strand
TTCCACCAGCCTTGAGAAGTTCAGCATGGATGCCACAGGTCCCTGGAGCTTTTCCCCGTTTCAATCGGTTCACCGTAGCCCGAGTATCTACAAGCGAAGGTGGACCACAGTTGATTCGAGGTTCAGCAACAGGGATTGCAACACCCTTGACGTCCAACTCGACAGCTGGGGGATCAGCCTGGTACAACCGCTCAAAGTAACCGGCCCAGCGGGCCTTCACGTCAGACTCCTCTGTCAAGAGCCTACCACTCTCTGCTCGAACTGCAGTGCTCCGAGGGATGGGCTTGGATGAACGCAATGCGCGAATTCCCCTGTAAGCGGGATGAGAATCACCTATCCACAGGTGATGCTCTACCCCCTCACAGATTCCTCGCACATAGGCCTCCTTGTCCACCCTCAGTGCACGTACAGCTTTACGCCTCAGCTCCCTGAACAGCTCAGCTCTGCCATTCAGCCTGGCCCTGCGACTCTGGTCAATGGTATCCAGTGTCCCTTGAGAGACAAAATTCTTCTTTGCCCTGCGGTGAGTTCCAAGACATCCACCGGCAACATCAAGGACGGTGGTCTTGAAGGCACTCCACAACTCTTCAGGGCCCCCCAAGCACCCAGACCCCCCAAGTGTCCACTCAGCCTGTTCGCAACCTCCTCAGCTACTCTCTCTCTCATCCCTGAGCTTGCCAACATCCAGCCGAGGCTGGGATGGTACCATTCTCCAGGATTTAAGGTGCAGCTTTAGAGTTGCGACAACAAGCCTGTGGTCAGTATTGAGGAACTGAGCACTCCGGTAGACCCTGCTGTTCTGGATCATCCTCCAGGCACCGTCAATGAGGACATGGTCAATCTCCTTTGCCGCACCGCCATCGTTGGAATACCAAGTCCAGCGATGAGCTTGTGGGCGCTGAAACCATGAACCAGCCACCCTCAGTCCATGACTTCTTGCAAAGTCAAGGAACTTAGTGCTATTCTGGTTCATAGTTCCTGACCCATGGGGACCAACACACACCTCATACCCATCCCTATCAGTTCCAGTCGATGCATTGAAATTCCCCAAGACTAGAAGTGTATCTCGTCTGGGGCACTGATCAACCACAGAGTCGAGCGTGGCGTAGAATGCATCCTTCACTGTGAGATCACTCGCCTCAGTCGGAGCAGAAACAGACACCAGGGAAATGACACCGAAGGAGTGACGAATCCTTAATCTCATAATACGCTCGTTGACCGGTGGTACCTCAATCATCATTGGGGTCAGCTTATTCTACACAGCTACAGCAACTCCTTGGGTATGGTAACCATCAGAGCAACCAGACCAATAGTCGGTGTAACCACCCACCATTATCTCGCCGCAATCCGGTCTCCGAACCTCAGAGAGAGCTGCAATCCCGATGTCCAAACGATTGAGCTCAGATGATAACAGAGACAGGTGATCATCCTCTCTTAGGGATAGGACATTCCAGGCACCCACCCGAATGGCCCGCCTCAGGTTAACCCAAGGAGACCGCCGTGTGGTGGACGACACCTCAGAACCACTCCGACACACTCTCCCGCAAACTGACCCAGGGATGTTTCCCCGAGGTTTCCCTCCTATCATCAAAGATTGAGGGTCCCGGAGGGTTTGCCCCAATCCCGTCATCCGGTGAGCTGCCCTGCGAAGGGAAGCTGCACAGGAGGTACTCCCACGGAGTGGGTTTTCAGATTTTTTTGCGTTTTTGCGTTTTGCGGAATGAAGGGTTTTAAGGTGGCCGGAGTGCAAATCCTGCCACCAACCTCCTAATAAAAAAGTAACCCAAGCTGTCTGTAGACACAGTTGGGCACAAGATATGGATGGCCGTTGGCTTACAAGGAGCTCCTCCGCCCTTTTAGTGGTGAGGTGTTTTTAATAACATGGTGGTGAGGTGTTTTTAATAATGTGGTGGTGAGGTGGTTTTAATAACGTGGTGGTGAGGTGTTTTTAATAACATGGTGGTGAGGTGTTTTTAGTAATGTGGTGGTGTGGTGTTTTTAATAAGGTGGTGGTCATGTGTTTTTAATAACATGGTGGTAAGGTGTTTTTAATAACGCGGTGGTAAGGTGTTTTTAATAACATGGTGGTAGGGTGTTTTTAATAACATGGTGGTCAGGTGTTTTTAATAATGTGGTTGTGAGGTGTTTTTAATAACATGGTGGTGAGGTGTTGTTAATAATGTGGTGGTGACTGGTGAGGTGTTTTTAGTAATGTGGTGGTATGGTGTTTTAACAATATGGTGGTGAGGTATTTTTAGTAACGTGGTGATGAGGTGTTTTTAGTAACGTGGTGGTGAGGTGTTTTTTATACCATGTCAGTGAGGTGTTTTTAATAACGTGGTGGTGATGTGTTTTTAACACCATCGTGGTGAGGTGTTTTTAATAATGTGGTGGTAAGGTGTTTTTAATAACGTGGTGATAAAGTGTTTTTAATAACATGGTGGTAAGGTGTTTTTAATAACGTGGTGGTGAGGTGTTTTTAATAACGTGGCGGCGAGGTGTTTTCTAATAATATGGTGGTAAGGTATTTTTAATAACATGGTGGTGAGGTGTTTTTAATAACATGGTGTTGAGGTGTTTTTCATAATGTGGTGGTGAGGTGTTTTTAGTAATGTGGTGGTGAGGTGTTTTTAATAATATGGTGGTGAGGTGGTTTTAGTAA
This sequence comes from Eptatretus burgeri, assembly GCA_024346535.1. Taxonomy (NCBI): domain Eukaryota; kingdom Metazoa; phylum Chordata; class Myxini; order Myxiniformes; family Myxinidae; genus Eptatretus; species Eptatretus burgeri. Next base: position 10,375 of record BROF01007816.1, on the reverse strand, counting down.
CGTGGTGGTGAGGTGTTTTTAGTGACGTGGTGAGGTGTTTTTAATACCATGTCAGTGAGGTGTTTTTCGTAATGTGGTGGTGAGGTGTTTTTAATACCATCGTGGTGAGTTGTTTTTAGTAACGTGCTGGTGAGGTGTTTTTAATACCATCGTGGTGAGTTGTTTTTAGTAACGTGGTGGTGAGGTTTTTTTAATACCATCGTGGTGAGGTGTTTTTAAAACCATGGCAGTGAGGAGTTTTTAGTAACGTGGTTGTGAGGTGTTTTTAGTAACGTTGTTGTGAGGTGTTTTTAATACCATAGGGTGAGTTGTTTTGAGTAACGTGGTTGTCAGGTGTTTTTAATACCATCGTGGTAGGTTGTTTTAGTAACGTGGTTGTGAGGTGTTTTTAATACCATCGTGGTGAGTTGTTTTTAGTAACGTGGTGGTGAGGTGTTTTTAATACCATCGTGGTAGGTTGTTTTAGTAACGTGGTTGTGAGGTGTTTTTAATACCATCGTGGTGAGTTGTTTTTAGTAACGTGGTGGTGTGGTGTTTTTAATACCAGCGTGGTGAGTTGTTTTTTGTTACGTGGTGAGATTTTTTTAAATACCGTTGCTGTGAGGTGTTTTTTGTAATGTGGTGGTGAGCTGTTTTTAATACCATCCTGGTGAGTTGTTTTTAGTTACGTGGTTGTGAGGTGTTTTTAATACCATCGTGGTGAGTTGTTTTTAGTAACGTGGTGGTGAGGTGTTTTTAATACCGTGGCTGTGAGGTGTTTTTAGTAACGTGGTTGTGAGGTGTTTTTAATACCATAGTGGTGAGTTGTTTTTAGTAACGTGGTGGTGAGGTGTTTTTAATACCATGGCTGTGAGGTGTTTTGAGTAACGTGGTGGTGAGGTGTTTTTAATACCATTGTGCTGAGTTGTTTTTAGTAACGTGGTGGTGAGGTGTTTTTAATACCATTGTAGTGAGCTGTTTTTAGTAACGTGGTGGTGAAGTTTTTTTAATACCACCGTGGTGGGTTGTTTTTAATAACGTGGTTGTGAGGTGTTTTTAACACCATCGTGGTGAGTTGTTTTTAGTAACGTGTTGGTGAGGTGTTTTTAATACCATCGTGGTGAGTTGTTTTTAACACCATCGTGGTGAGGTGTTTTTAATAATGTGGTGGTAAGGTGTTTTTAATAACGTGGTGATAAAGTGTTTTTAATAACATGGTGGTAAGGTGTTTTTAATAACGTGGTGGTGAGGTGTATTTAATAACGTGGAGGCGAGGTGTTTTCTAATAACATGGTGGTAAGGTGTTTTTAATAACATGGTGGAAAGGTGTTTTTAATAATGTGGTTGTGAGGTGTTTTTAATAACATGGTGGTGAGGTGTTTTTAATAACATGGTGGTAGGGTGTTTTTAATAACATGGTGGTAAGGTGTTTTTAATAATGTGGTTGTGAGGTGTTTTTAATAACGTGGTGGTGAGGTGTTTTTAATAATGTGGTGACTGGTGAGGTGTTTTTAGTAACGTGGTGGTGAGGTGTTTTCACAATATGGTGGTGAGGTGTTTTTAGTAACGTGGTGGTGAGGTGTTTTTCGTAACATGGTGGTGAGGTGTTTTTAATACCATGTCAGTGAGGTGTTTTTAGTAATGTGGTGGTGAGGTGTTTTTAATACCATGTCAGTGAGGTGTTTTTAGTAACGTCGTTGTGAGGTGTTTTTATTACCATCGTGGTGAGTTGTTTTTACTTACGTGGTGGTGAGGTTTTTTTAATACCGTGGCTGTGAGGTGTTTTTAATAACGTAGTGGTGAGGTGTTTTTAATAACATGGTGAGGTGTTTTTAATAACGTGGTGGTAAGGTGTTTTTAATACCGTGGCTGAGGTGTTTTTCGTAACGTGGTGGTGAGGTGTTTTTAATACCATCGTGGTGAGGTGTTTTGAATAACGTGGTGGTAAGATGTTTTTAATAACATGGTGGTGATGTGTTTTTAACACCATCGTGGTGAGGTGTTTTTAATAATGTGGTGGTAAGGTGTTTTTAATAACGTCGTGTTAAAGTGTTTTTAATAACATGGTGGTAAGGTGTTTTTAATAACGTGGTGGTGAGGTGTTTTTAATAACATGGCGGCGAGGTGTTTTCTAATAACATGGTGGTAAGGTGTTTTTAATAACATGGTGGTAAGGTGTTTTTAATAACATGGTGGTGAGGTGTTTTTCATAATGTGGTGGTGAGGTGTTTTTAGTAATGTGGTGGTGAGGTGTTTTTAATAATATGGTGGTGAGGTGATTTTAGTAACGTGGTGGTGAGGTGTTTTTCGTGACGTGGTGAGGTGTTTTTAATACCATGTCAGTCAGGTGTTTTTCGTAACGTGGTGGTAAGGTGTTTTTAATACCATCGTGGTGAGTTGTTTTTAGTATCGTGGTGGTGAGGTGTTTTTAATACCATGTCAGTGAGGTGTTTTTAGTAATGTGGTGGTGAGGTGTTTTTAATACCATGTCAGTGAGGTGTTTTTAGTAACGTCGTTGTGAGGTGTTTTTAATACCATCGTGGTGAGTTGTTTTTAGTTACGTGGTGGTGAGGTTTTTTTAATACCGTGGCTGTGAGGTGTTTTTAATAACGTAGTGGTGAGGTGTTTTTAATAACATGGTGAGGTGTTTTTAATAACGTGGTGGTAAGGCGTTTTTAATACCGTGGCTGTGAGGTGTTTTTTGTAACGTGCTGGTGAGGTGTTGTTAATACCATCGTGGTGAGTTGTTTTTAGTAACGTGGTTGTGAGGTGTTTTTAATACCATCGTGGTGAGTTGTTTTTAGTAACGTGGTGGTGAGGTTTTTTAATACCATCGTGATGAGTTGTTTTTAATGACGTAGTGGTGAGGTGTTTTTAATACCATTGTGGTGAGGTGTTTTTAATACCATGGTTGTGAGGTGTTTTTAATACCATCGTGGTGAGGTGTTTTCAGTAACGTAGTGGTGAGGTGTTTTTAATCATGTGGTGGTGAAGTGTTTTTAATACCATCGTGGTGAGGTGTTTTTAATAACGTCGTGGTGAGGTGTTTTTAATACCATCGTGGTGAGGTGTTTTTAATAACGTAGTGGTGAGGTGTTTTTAATCATGTGGTGGCAAAGTGTTTTTAATACCATCGTGGTGAGGTGTTTTTAATAACGTAGTGGTGAGGTGTTTTTAATCATGTGGTGGTGAAGTGTTTTTAATACCATCGTGGTGAGGTGTTTTTAATAACGTCGTGGTAAGGTGTTTTTAATAACGTGGTGATAAAGTGTTTTTAATAACATGGTGGTAAGGTGTTTTTAATAACGTGGTGGTGAGGTGTTTTTAATTACGTGTCGGCGAGGTTTTTTCTAATAACATGGTCGTAAGATGTTTTTTATAACATGGTGGTAAGGTGTTTTTAACAACGTGGTTGTGAGGTGTTTTTAATAACATGGTGGTGAGGTGTTTTTCATAATGTGTTGGTGAGGTGGTTTTAGTAACCTGGTGGTGAGGTGTTTTTAGTGATGTGGTGAGGTTTTTTTAATACCGTGGCTGTGAGGTGTTTTTTGTAACGTGGTGGTGAGGTGTTTTTAATACCATCGTGGTGAGTTGTTTTTAGTAACGTGGTGGTGAGGTGTTTTTAATACCATTGTGGTGAGGTGTTTTTAAAACCATGGTGGTGAGGTGTTTTTAATAACATCGTGGTGAGGTGTTCTTAATACCATCGTGGTAAGGTGTTTTTAGTAATGTGGTGGTGAGGTGTTTTTAACCGCATGTCAGTGAGGTGTTTTTCATACCATGGCTGTGAGGTGTTTTTAGTAACGTGGTTGTGAGGTTTTTTTTAATACCGTGGCTGTGAGGTGTTTTTAGTGACGTGGTGGTGAGGTGTTTTTCATACCATCGTGGTGAGTTAATTTTAGTAACGTGGTTGTGAGGTATTTGAATGACCTGTTGGTGAGGTGTTTTTAGTAACGTGGTGGTGAGTTGTTTTTCGTAACGTGGAGGTGAGGTTTTTTTTAATACCATGGTTGTGAGGTGTTTTTAATACCATCGTGGTGAGGTGTTTTTAATGACGTAGTGGTGAGGTGTTTTTAGTCATGTGGTGGTGAGGTGTTTTTAATACCATCGTGGTGAGGTGTTTTTAATGACGTAATGGTGAGGTGCTTTTAATACCGTGGTTGTGAGGTGTTTTTAATACCATCGTGGTGAGGTGTTTTTAATAACGTAGTGTTGAGGTGTTTTTAGTCATGTGGTGGTGAAGTGTTTTTAATACCATGGTGGTGAGGTGTTTTTCATAACGTGATGTGAGCTTTTTTTAATGACGTGGTGATGAGGTGTTTTTAATAACATAGTGGTAGGGTGTTTTTAATAACATGGTGGTAGGGTGTTTTTAATAACATGGTGGTAAGGTGTTTTTAATAATGTGGTTGTGAGGTGTTTTTAATAACGTGGTGGTAGGTGTTTTTAATAACATGGTGGGAGGGTGTTTTTAATAACATGGTGTTAAGGTGTTTTTAATAATGTGGTTGTGAGGTGTTTTTAATAACGTGGTGGTGAGGTGTTTTTAATAATGTGCTGGTGACTGGTGAGGTGTTTTTAGTAATGTGGTGGTGAGGTGTTTTCACAATATGGTGGTGAGGTGTTTTTAGTAACGTGGTGGTGAGGTGTTTTTGCTAACGTGGTGGTGAGATGTTTTTAATACCATGTCAGTGAGGTGTTTTTAGTAATGTGGTGGTGAGGTGTTTTTAATACCATATCAGTGAGGTGTTTTTAGTCACGTCGTTGTGAGGTGTTTTTAATACCATCGTGGTGAGTTGTTTTTAATTACGTGGTGGTGAGGTTTTTTTAATACCATGGTGCTGAGGTGTTTTTAATACCGTGGCTGTGAGCTGTTTTTAGTAACGTGGTTGTGAGGTGTTTTTAATACCATAGTGGTGAGTTGTTTTTAGTAACGTGGTGGTGAGGTGTTTTTAATACCATGGCTGTGAGGTGTTTTTCGTAACGTGGTGGTGAGGTGTTGTTAATACCATCGTGGTGAGTTGTTTTTAGTATCGTGATGGTGAGGTGTTTTTAATACCATTGTGGTGAGTTGTTTTTTGTAACGTGGTGGTGAGGTGTTTTTTTAATACCATCGTGGTGGGTTGTTTTTAGTAACGTGGTTGTGAGGTGTTTTTAATACCATCGTGGTGAGTTGTTTTTAGTAACGTGGTGGTGAGGTGTTTTTAATACCATCGTGGTGAGTTGTTTTTAGTAACGTGGTGGTGAGGTTTTTTTAATACCATTGTGGTGGGTTGTTTTTAAAACATTGTGGAAAGGTGTTTTGAATAACGTGGTGGTAAGATCTTTTTTATAACGTGGTGGTGATGTGTTTCTTAACACCATCGTGGTGAGGTGTTTTTAATCATGTGGTGGAAAGGTGTTTTTAATAACGTGGTGATAAAGTGTTTTTCATCACATGGTGGTGAGGTGTTTTTAATAACGTGGCAGCGAGGTGTTTTCTAATAACATGGTGGTAAGGTGTTTTTAATAACGTGGTTGTGAGGTGTTTTTAATAATGTCGCGGCGAGGTGTTTTCTAATAACATGGTGGTGAGGTGTTTTTAATAACGTCTCGGCGAGGTGTTTTCTCATAACATGGTGGTGAGGTGTTTTTTATAACATGGTGGTAAGGTGTTTTTAATAACTTGGTGGTAAGGTGTTTTCTCATGACATGGTGGTAAGGTGTTTTTAATAACATGGTGGTGAGGTGTTTTTAATAATGTGGTGGTGAGGTGTTTTTAGTAATGTGGTGGTGAGGTCTTTTTTAATTCCATCATGGTGAGGTGTTTTTCGTCATGTGGTGGTGAGGTGTTTTTAGTAACGTGGTTGTGAGGTGTTTTATTACCGTGGCTGTGAGGTGTTTTTAGTAACGTGGTTGTGAGGTGTTTTTAATACCATTGTGCTGAGTTGGTTTTAGTAACGTGGTGGTGAGGTGTTTTTAATACCATCGTGGTGAGGTGTTTTTAGTAACGTGGTGGTGAGGTGTTTTTAATACCATTGTGCTGAGTTGGTTTTAGTAACGTGGTGGTGAGGTGTTTTTAATACCATTGTGGTGAGATGTTTTTAGTAACGTGGTGGTGAAGTTTTTTTCATACCATCGTGGTTGGTTATTTTTAGTAACGTGGTTGTGAGGTGTTTTTAATACCATCGTGGTGAGTTGTTTTTAGTAACGTGCTGGTGAGGTGTTTTTAATACCATCGTGGTGAGTTGTTTTTCGTAACGTGTTGGTGAGGTGTTTTAATACCAGTGTGGTGAGTTGTTTTTCGTAACGTGGTGGTGAGGTTTTTTAATACCATCGTGGTGGGTTGTTTTTCGTAACGTGGTTGTGAGGTGTTTTTAACACCATCGTGGTGACGTGTTTTTAATAATGTGGTGGTAAGGTGTTTTTAATAACGTGGTGATAGTGTTTTTAATAACGTGGTGGTGAGGTGTTTTTAATAACGTGACGGCGAGGTGTTTTCTAATAACATTTTGGTAAGGTGTTTTTAATAACATGGTGGAAAGGTGTTTTTAATAACGTGGTTGTGAGGTGTTTTTAATAACATGGTGGTAAGGTGTTTTTCGTAAAGTGGTGGTGAGGTGTTTTTAATAATATGGTGGTGAGGTGGTTTTAGTAACGTGGAGGTGAGGTGTTTTTAATACCATGTCAGTGAGGTGTTTTTCGTAACGTGATGGTGAGGTGTTTTTCATACCATCGTGGTGAGTTGTTTTTAGTCACATGGTGGTGAGGTGTTTTTAATACCATTGTGGTGAGTTTTTTTAGTAATGTGGTGGTGAGGTTTTTTAATACCTTCATGGTGAGTTGTTTTTAGTAATGTGGTGGTGAGGTGTTTTTAATACCATTGTGGTGAGTTTTTTTAGTAACGTGGTTGTGAGGTGTTTTCAATACCATGGCTGTGAGGTGTTTTTAGTAACGTGGTGGTGAGGTTTTTTAATACCATCATGGTGAGTTGTTTTTAGTAAGTGGTGGTGAGGTGTTTTTAATACCATCGTGGTGAGTTTTTTTAGTAATGTGGTGGTGAGGTTTTTTAATACAATCGTGGTGAGGTGTTTTTAGTACCATCGTGGTGAGGTGTTTTTAATAATGTAGTGGTGAGGTGTTTTTAGTCATGTGGTGGTTAGGTGTTTTTAATACCATCGTGGTGAGGTGTTTTTAATGACGTAATGGTGAGGTGCTTTTAATACCGTGGTTGTGAGGTGTTTTTAATAACGTAGTGGTGAGGTGTTTTTAGTCATGTGGTGGTGAGGTGTTTTTAATACCATCGTGGTGAGGTGTTTTTAATAACGTCGTGGTGAGGTGTTTTTAATAATGTGGTGGTAAGGTGTTTTTAATAATGTGGTGATAATGTGTTTTTAATAACATGGTGGTCAGGTGTTTTTTAATAACGTGGTGGTGAGGTGTTTTTAATAACGTGGTGGTGAGGTGTTTTTAATAACGTGGCGGCGAGGTGTTTTCTAATAACATGGTGGTAAGATGTTTTTTATAACATGGTGGTAAGGTGTTTTTAATAACGTGGTTGTGAGGTGTTTTTAATAACATGGTGGTGAGGTGTTTTTCATAATGTGGTGGTGAGGTGTTTTTAGTAATGTGGTGGTGAGATGTTTTTAATAATATGGTGGTGAGGTGGTTTTAGTAACGTGGTGGTGAGCTGTTTTTAGTGACGTGGTGAGGTGTTTTTAATACCATGTCAGTGAGGTGTTTTTCATAACATGGTGGTGAGGTGTTTTTAATACCATCGTGGTGAGTTGTTTTTCGTAACGTGGTGGTGAGGTGTTTTAATACCATCGTGGTGAGGTGTTTTTAGTCATGTGGTGGTGAGGTGTCTTTAATACCATGTCAGTGAGGTGTTTTTAGAAACGTGGTTGTGAGGTGTTTTTAATACCATCGTGGTGAGTTGTTTTTTGTTACGTGGTGGTGAGGTTTTTTTAATCCCGTGGCTGTGAGGTGTTTTTAGTAATGTGGTGGTGAGGTGTTTTTAATACCATCGTGGTGAGTTGTTTTTAGTAAAGTGGTTGTGAAGTATTTTTAATACCATCGTGGTGAGTTGTTTTTAGTAAGGTGGTGGTGAGGTGTTTTTAATACCGTGGCTGTGAGGTGTTTTTAGTAACGTGGTTGTGAGGTGATTTTAATACCATAGTGGTGAGTTGTTTTTAGTAACGTGGTGGTGAGGTGTTTTTAATACCATTGTGGTGAGTTGTTTTTAGTAACGTGGTGGTGAGGTGTTTTTAATACCATTGTAGTGAGCTGTTTTTAGTGACGTGGTGGTGAGGTTTTTTTAATACCATCGTGGTGGGTTGTTTTTCGTAACGTGGTTGTGAGGTGTTTTTAATACCATCGTGGTGAGGTGTTTTTAATAACGTCATGGTGAGGTGTTTTTAATAATGTGGTGGTAAGGTGTTTTTAATAACGTGGTGATAAAGTGTTTTTAATAACATGGTGGTAAGGTGTTTTTAATAACGTGGTTGTGAGGTGTTTTTAATAACATGGTGGTGAGGTGTTTTTCATAATGTGGTGTTGAGGTGTTTTTAGTAATGTGGTGGTGAGGTGGTTTTAGTAACGTGGTGGTGAGGTGTTTTTAGTGACGTGGTGAGGTGTTTTTAATACCATGTCAGTGAGGTGTTTTTCATAACGTGGTGGTGAAGTGTTTTTAATACCATCTTGGTGAGTTGTTTTTAGTAACGTGGTGGTGAGGTGTTTTAATACCATCGTGGTGAGTTTTTTTGAGTTATGTGGTGGTGAGGTTTTTTTAATACCATCGTGGTGAGTTGTTTTTAGTAATGTGGTGGTGAGGTGTGTTTAATACCATCGTGGTGAGTTTTTTTAGTCACGTGGTGGTGAGGTTTTTTTAATACCATCGTGGTGAGGTGTTTTTAGTCATGTGGTGGTGAGGTGTTTTTCATACCATGTCAGTGAGGTGTTTTTAGAAACGTGGTTGTGAGGTGTTTTTATACCATCGTGGTGAGTTGTTTTTTGTTACGTGGTGGTGAGGTTTTTTTAATCCCGTGGCTGAGGTGTTTTTAGTAACGTGGTGGTGAGGTGTTTTTAATACCATCGTGGTGAGTTGTTTTTAGTAACCTGGTGGTGACGTGTTTTTAATACCATTGTGGTGAGTTGTTTTTAGTAATGTGGTGGTGAGGTGTTTTTAATACCATTGTAGTGAGCTGTTTTTAGTGAGTGGTGGTGAGGTTTTTTTAATACCATCGTGGTGGGTTGTTTTTCGTAACGTGGTTGTGAGGTGTTTTTAATACCATTGTGGTGAGTTGTTTTTCGTAACGTGGTGCTGAGGTGTTTTTAAAACCATCGTGGTGAGTTGTTTTTGCAACGTGGTGGTGAGGTTTTTTTTTAATACCATCGTGGTGAGGTGTTTTTAAAACCATGGCAGTGAGGAGTTTTTCGTAACGTGGAGGTGAGGTTTTTTAATACCATGGTTGTGAGGTGTTTTTAATACCATCGTGGAGAGGTGTTTTTAATAACGTAGTGGTGAGGTGTTTTTAGTCATGTTGTGGTGAGGTGTTTTTAATACCATCGTGGTGAGGTGTTTTTAATGACGTAATGGTGAGGTGCTTTTAATACCGTGGTTGTGAGGTGTTTTTAATACCATCGTGGTGAGGTGTTTTTAATAACGTAGTGGTGAGGTGTTTTTAGTCATGTGGTGGTGAAGTGTTTTTAATACCATGGTGGTGAGGTGTTTTTCATAACGTGATGGTGAGCTTTTTTTAATGATGTGGTGATGAGGTGTTTTTAATAACATAGTGGTATGGTGTTTTTAATAACATGGTGGTAGGGTGTTTTTAATAACATGGTGGTCAGGTGTTTTTAATAATGTGGTTGTGAGGCGTTTTTAATAACGTGGTGGTAGGTGTTTTTAATAACATGGTGGGAGGGTGTTTTTAATAACATGGTGGTAAGGTGTTTTTAATAATGTGGTTATGAGGTGTTTTTAATAACGTGGTGGTGACTGGTGAGGTGTTTTCAGTAACGTGGTGGTGAGGTGTTTTCACAATATGGTGGTGAGGTGTTTTTAGTAACGTGGTGGTGAGGTGTTTTTAGTGACGTGGTGAGGTGTTTTTAATGCCATGTCAGTGAGATGTTTTTCATAACGTGGTGGTGAGGTGTTTTTAATACCATCGTGGTGAGTTTTTAGTAACGTGGTGGTGAGGTGTTGTTAATACCATCGTGGTGAGTTTTTTTGAGTTATGTGGTGGTGAGGTTTTTTTAATACCATCGTGGTGAGTTGTTTTTAGCAATGTGGTGGTGAGTTGTGTTTAATACCATCGTGGTGAGTTTTTTTAGTCACGTGGTGGTGAGGTTTTTTTTAATACCATCGTGGTGAGGTGTTTTTAGTCATGTGGTGCTGAGGTGTTTTTATACCATG
>BROF01007815.1:0-13043 GCA_024346535.1 Eptatretus burgeri | reverse complement strand
TATATATATATATATATATATATATACACATATATATACACACACATATATACATATATATATATATACACACACATATATACATATATACACACACACATATACATATATACACACACACATATACATATATACACACACACATTATATATATATATATATACACGATGTGTGTTCAAAACTATCCAACCTTAATTTTTCGTGCGTAAACAAATGAAGCTAGGGAGGCGTGGTTTTGTGCACGTATGTGGGCGATCCTAATCCGTATGCGTGAATATTTTCCCGCCTGCAGAAGCTGTCAGTCGCCGACAGACCGCCGATGAGTGAGGAAGTGTAAGTGAGCACCGTCGGATTTTCGTTTTTGACAAAATGACGGATCACTGTGGTCTCATCGTGAGTGATCACTGTGTTGAAGAAGTAGGGATCACTGTTCACAGTCTCCAGCATGTCCTGTGGGATCTCCAAACGGAGTTGCTTCTGCTTGATCGTAAGCAGCTTTGGCAAGAACTTCACTGAGATTCTCCTTAAGCCCAAATCCTCAGTCACAATGGAATGAACGGATCCAATGCTGACGCCTGCCTCGTCTGCAAGTTCTCTGATCGTGATTTGACGATCCTGCATCCGCAGTGTCCTCACTTGGTCAATGACGATCTCATTTCGGGATGTTGAGGGCCTACCAGAACGTGCTTCACTTTCCACTGATGTGCGACCATCTTTGAAGCCGTGTACCACTCTTTTATCTCTGTGGTGCCCATTGCTTCGTTCCCGAAGGCCTGTTGAATCTTGCGGATCGTTTCCACTTGGGAATCGCCAAGCTTTACACAAAATTTGATGCAGTAGCGTTGTTCAAGTTTTTCCGTCATTTTGTCAAAAACGAAAATCCGACGGCGCTCACTTACACTTCCTCACTCATCAACGGTCTGTCGGCGACTGACAGCTTCTGCAGGCGAGAAAATATTCATGCATACGGATTTGGATCGCCTACATATATGCACCAAACCATGCCTCCCTTGCTTCATTTGTTTATGCACGAAAAATTAAGGTTGGATACTTTTTGGACAAACCACATATATATATATATATATATATATATATATATATATATATATATATATATATATATATATATATATATATATATATATATATATATATATATTTCCTCGATAAACCTTATGACCTCGTGCTTTGGAAATTGTGATGGTTGCTTGAGATGCTTTGGTTCCCTCCCAACAACCGAAAAACCTTCAGAATCGGTACCGTTCACGCAAAATCAATTCCGAAAGCTATTATCCCGCGTAGGGTTATGAAATTTGGCACGAATGATCTACAGTTGATGCTTTATCAAATATATTCCGGTTTTGTGATATATGGAATACTTTACCTGCAGCGCCCCCTACAATTAGGGTATGCGCGAAAATTGAAGGCCCCCGAGTGACCAGGTGAGTGCATCGATACGAATGAAACTTTGCAGGTTCATGGTATGCTGAGTACCTCAACGTTGCCTCAGGACATATTGACTGATTTCGCTTAGGTCAGAGGTCAAAGGTCAATTTGTGCAAAAATCGATAATATGCGAGAGCTGGAGATGCCTTTGCGCCAAATGCTACTCCTCGGGTTATGGTCGGATGGTCATGAAAATTCACACTAATCGTCTGGAATACATTGCGCACAAACAATCGAGTCAGATTTTCGATTTAGATCTTTGTTCACCCACAGCACCCCCTCAAACTTTGGAGATTTCTGATTTCAAACCGCATTTTCGGAACTTTTCATTCAAATGAATACCAAGTAGTTATCAGTCGATGGACTGGATTAGATTTGATATGCATAATCTTTAGGTGATTCCCTATCCGCTATATGACATCCATTTTGCTCTATATCTTATAGTTTCCATGCTCGGCGACCCATCGCCGCCTACCGGCTTGTCTGTCTGTTTGTTTTTCTGTCTGTCGCCTACAGGTCACAATTTCAAAACCCATATTCACGAAACTTCACCACATCGTAGAGTATTTCGTAAGGAAGGAAACTATTGTTTTTGAGGTCAAAAGTTCAACATCGGCCAAAGGTCAGCAACTTTAGTGACATTTCTAACATCCTCAATTTTCATCCGATTGACTTGAAATTTGAAGAGGATTTATATTTCAGGTCACTGAATTCAAATAGCCAATTCTTTTTGTGGTCAACATTGACCAAAACGTCAATATCGGCCAAAGGTCAACAACTTCGGTGAGATTGCTAAATTCCTCAATTTTTATCAGATTGACTTGAAATTTGAAGAGGATTTATATTTCATGTCAATGAATTCAACCAGCTAATTATTTTTTGAGGTCAACATGGACCAAATAGTCAACATTGGCCCAAGTTTATCAACTAAGGTGGTATTTCTAAAATCCTCAATTTTCCTCCCATTGTCTTGAAATTTGAAGAGGATTTATATTTCAGGCCACTGAATTCAACCACCTATTATTTTGGAGGTCCACATCGGCCAAAAGGTCAACATCGGCCGAATTTCTAAAATTCTCAATTTTCATCCGATTCACTTGAAATTTGAAGAGGAGTTGCATATTTAAAAGGATATTGTTATGGCTGTGGAAATTCACAGAACACCATATAGGTCCTCAGTCAGTTATGCCGATAAGTCCGTGTTCAGTTAGATTTTCCCACCGTTGTTTAATGGGTATTATCCGTGTGGACAGGGCTGTGATCTTTGAGTTAGCCGTTATTCTTTACTATCGTTATTTTGGACCAACCACCTCCACCACCAACATCTCTCTCAATAACTGCTTCACAACAACCACCACCAACATCACTCTCAACAACCGCTTCAGACCAACCGCCTTTCCACCACCACAACCACACCTGCCTCTCCACAAACCACGCCATCCTCACCACTTCGCCAGCAACCGTCAACATCTCCACACCACAAACATCGCCTCACCTTCGTCTCTGAAACGACGCCATGTTTGCGCCAGCAGCGGCGAGATCTGATCAAACGGCATTGCTGCAGGCAAAGGGTTCTCTCGCCGTGCAGCATCGCTGATTCCTGCAACGTCCGCTCTCCACGCAGGGTTAGAGGTGCAGGGTCGGTGATTTCCACAACGTCCGCTCCGTGCAAGCTTCGCCCGCAATTCGGATCAAGAGCATCGGTGATTCCTGCAACATCCGCTCTCCGCGGAGGGTCAGAGGTCAGAGGGCGAAGGTCGGATCTCGTCTCACCAGCCCTATAAAAGGCCGCGCAGAGCGCCGGTTCAACCAGTCTGGAGGGGGTCTGGAGGAAGTCGGTCTGAGTCGGTGGAGAGTGTCTGTCAGGGTTCAGAGAGTCTGAAGAAGCCAAGGAGCTGTGTGGAGGTCTGGGCTCGTGTCGGAGTCGGGAGCTTGGAGCTTGCAGTCGGTGGAGAGTCCGGGCGTCGCGAAAGAGACGCGAGTTGGAGGCGCAGCCTTGCCTGCTGTGTCGCGCAAACCGCGCATTCGTGTGGAGAGAGCCGGAGAGAGCTCACCTGCCAGGCGGAAGGCCCGAGTTCAACTGCGGCTACGCTAGCTGCCATGGGGACGGGACGTCACGGATCGCCCCATCAAGGCACCACGAGAGTGCATGTAACCTGCAACGGTCTCGTGGGGCCCTTTCGGTCACCAAAGTCCCACGTTATAAAGGCCTACGGGCCCAGTCTGACTCCCTTGTCTATGAGGGGGTCGTTTCTTGCTTTTTCTTTGTATGAATGTTGTGGCGCCGAGTCCCGAAAGTAAAACCGTACAAGTGACTGTACATAATTGCTTATAGACGGTCGTAGCACCTTTTGCTTTGCTTTTGTTCTGTAAATGTGCATGTTAGTGTTTTGCATTCCTGACTGCATATGTGCTTGTATAATAAATGTATCCGTGTAAAATAAATGTGCTTGTTTAAATGTACCCCGTTCGTCGTGTCATTTTCCCCCATTGAAGTGCCATATTGTTTTTCGGAATACTAGTTGGTTTTTGAATACCGATAATAGAATCGGGTCGGCGAGGTCTGGCGATAATACCCGCTCGGTTATCCCAGAACGGAACGAACCGCTTAAGCGGTTCATGTCCAAACAGGCCTTCGCCGAGGTACGGTCCCTCGGTAGGTTACCCGCACGAATACTTTGGTATATCGATATTCGGCAATTGACCGTCGCGCACGGGTAGAATACGGACTGGGCCGTGGTGTGCGTTGAAGGTAAATCCGTGACTGGTTCTCGGGGTTGTTCCGGAAAGTCACGACTGAATTGTTCGTCCGGTGGGCGTACGGCCGCGATTCGGTTAAAAGCAGTCGTTCACACGCCGGGCGGGCATAGATTCGTAACAATATATTAAGTTCTGAATTAAAACAAAGGTTATGTAATATCAACAGTGAAATAAAGAATTGTGGAGACCAAATACTTTTGGCAATTTCAACATATTGTTGCGAATTCGCGCCCGCCGGCGTGCGAGCGGCCACGTAACTCGAATCGCGGCACGTCGCCCACCGGACAGACAATTCCGTCGTGACCCTCTCGGACTAACGCCGGGAACTAGTCACGGGTGGGCCTTTCGGCCTCACCACGATCGTGCCAATAGGCCCCCCGCGTGGGATAGGGTTGTTCGCCAAATTCGACCTACCTAAGTACCCACACGGAGGGTAGACCGGGCGATCGCACCTCGCCGCAGGTCGACTTCGGACACGGGCCACTTTAAGCGACCCGTTCCGTACTACCGGGATAACCGAGCGGTGTTATCGTCAACCTCGACGGTTCCGATTAATTATCGGGTGTATTTAGCCCACTACCAACCCTTTACGTGAAGTAAGATGGAGATTCAATTCAAGAAAAGACGAAGCGAAACGGGAAAAGCAGTTCAACATAAGGCACATTTATTCCGCGGCAAACGGAAAGCACACATATACAATTACAACAATTATGCACCAAAAGCAAATGTAAAAGAAACATAACAATTATGCACCAAAAGAAACACAATGCAGATCTACTACCGACTACGCGAGCACACGGCAACACTTACACAGTTTTACTTTACCGACGGCGCCGACAACACATATACTCAAAATCAAAAGAAAAGGGCCACCCTCAACGACAAGGGGGCAGACGGGCCTGTGGGCCGAGACCGCGTGGAGCCTACCCGTCTTGTGATGAGCCGCAAAATGGCGGCGGTGCCCCGACTCCGCGCTCCTCTGCGGGTTTCGTTGGCACTGCTTGGAATGGGGTGGGAACGGGGCCCCTTTTTGCACTATCTCAGCGCGGGGGGAAACAGGGGGGGTTGTTGATGCTCTGGGGAAAGAGGATAGCTGGCTTGCTTGGGTCCCACGACGAGCGACTCCACTGCGACCTCGACCGCGTTCCCAGCTTCCCCTCTCTGCAGCTCCCCGACAGACTCCGAACCCCGACAGACCGACTCTCCTCCAGACCCGTCTTGACTGCTGCTGCCACACTTCGCCGCCGCCACACCTCTCCAACTCGCCCGAGCCCGAAACAGAAACTGACTGAATTTGCCCCACGCTCGGCGCTTTATAGTGCGGCAGGAGAACCCATATGCAAATTTCCGGATCAGGATGAGCTCGGGGGTGGAGCCACGCTCGCCCATTGGATGGAGAAAAAGTGGGCGTGAACCTCCCCTGATCCTCGAATTTGCATATATCGATTCTACTCCGACGCGCCTGGAGGCGGGGCCAAATCGCCCCGCACTCGCTGATAGGACGGAACAGAAGTGGGCGTGTATCATTCCTGATCCGACTTCCCCTCGGAAAGGCCGCTCTTTGTACCTGTGGCTCAGCGCGCGCCCTGTACGAGGCCAGGACAGCCTGACGCTCGGTGCCCACAAGCGGTGTGGGAATGGCGGCAGAAGGAGGAGAGGTGAAGGTGGTGGAGGGTTTATTGTGGCGGTGATGGCCATGGCGACGCTTGGAATGGCGGTGATGCGATGTTTACGGGAGCGAGCTGTGACGGTAAAGGTCGTGGCTGTTGTCGTTGTTGTGAAGCGGCGTTGCGGTTGGTGGTTGTTGTGTGATGGCGGTTGAGACGTGGTTGGTTCAACATAAAGATAGAACAGAAAAACGGCTATCTTAAAGGGTCGCAGCCCGAATGAATCACATTTATTCCCTCTAAACAACGGGTTTGGGCTAACTACACATGTACTTACAGAGATATCTCACCTACAGGACCTGAATGGTGGTTTGCAAATTTCCTCAACCACAACAATATCTTTGGAAAAAATTGTGGAAAAAAAAAAAAAAGAGTGCAAGGGTGCCAATATTTTTTGCCGTGACTCCATAAAACATGAATCATTTCATTATTTTTTTTTTTAAACGATAATCACAACAATCGTCTGTCTGTCTGTAACTTGCAAAATCGAAGATTTTTCAAGTATATTGGTCAGTCGATTTTTTTGTCTGTTTGTCGCCTGCAGGTCACAATTTTAAACCGATCTTCACGAAACTTCACCTCATGTTAGAGTTTGTCATAAGGAAGAAGCCTACTGTCTTGAGGTCAAAAGATCAACAAAGGCCAAAGGTCAACAACTTAGATGAGATTTCTAAAATCCTCAAATTTCATCCGATTGACTTGAAATTTGAAGAGGATTTATATTTCAGGTCACGGAATTCAACTAGCCAATTATTTTCGAGATCAAAATAGACTAAAAGGTCAACATAGGCCAAAGGTCAGAAACTTGTGAGATTTCTAAATTCCTCAATTTTCATTCAATCGACTTAAAATTTTAAGATTTATATTTCAGGTCACTAAATTCAACCAGCCACTTACTTTTGAGATCAACATAGGCCCAAGGTCAACAACGAAGGTGGTATTTCTAAAATCCTCAATTTTTCATCTGATTGACTTGAAGTTTGAAGACCATTTGCATATCAGGTCGCTGAATTCAATCACCGATTATTTTTGAAATCAACATAGGCCAAAAGGCCAATTTGGGCCAAATTTAATAAAATCCTCAATTTTCAGCGCATTGACTTGAAATTTTAAGAGGAGTTGCATATTTGGTCATTGTATTCAACCACCAATTATTTTTGAGGTCAAATTTGTTTTCTGGATTTTGCAAGTATCGTGCTTTGCACGACGTCTTATTCTTGTTTTGTTTCCATCTTCACTGATATTCTATGCAGAATCATTTTGATGAGACAGTATGAATCATAGTTAACGCTCTACCGCATGTCTTCCTTCCTTTCCTCTCACCTCACATTGTCTTCCCTCCCCCTCCTCACTTCCCCACCCCTCGTCGACCCCCCACTCCTCCACCTCTTCACTCTCCCTCTTCCCCCCCTCTTTTTCGTGGGGAGGGGATGGCAAATGAGTGAAGGGAATGGGGTGGGGGGGAAAAAGGTGGGATGGTTGAGAGAAGAAAAGAGAAATGTAGTTGAGGTGGGCAGAATAGAGGGAAGGCATGTGGGGGTCAGTAGGGCAGGGATGAAAAAGGGTATGAATGGAGAAGAGGGGGAAGAGTGGGTTACATTGGGTTTTTTTTTCTTTCAACAATATGTAATATATCAAATGACCCCTTTACCAATACAATTTAATAATTCATAATTGTCAGTCACTGTGAAATTGCAGTATCATGTTACATAGTTTTAAAACTTTTGTCCCTTTTTTGTAGTTTCAAGGCGTCTGAAGAATACGAACTTATTGTGTTGCATTCATTTGATGGGCTCTACGAGGTATCCACCTACTGCATGTGTTCATTACCAGAAGATATACGGAAACTCCTGACATGCACCAACATCACCCAAACAGCAGAGAACAAGGGACAAGAGGCTGGACCTGGGGGTCGGAGGCCAAGCTTATTTCCAGATGGCACGAAAGATAAGTATTTTCTCTCACAAGACGGTTCAACTCATCTGGTCACAATGCTAACATGCATGCCTGATGTTATTCATCACTTTTGCTTCCAGGAGCTCTGTGTGAACAAAAACAATCAAAAGATGTTGAGGAACCGATCCTTCACCACTCAGAGCAGGCTTGCAAAACAGAAGCCAAGGTCGAGAGCATTCGGGAACACCAGGAAGAACGTCAGAGGCAGTGGAGCAAGCTGTGAGTGATCCAACTCTGTGGGCTGAAATTTTAATTAAAATAGCATTGTGTGTGTGTGATATGCAATTAAACACTTTTGACATTCTCAAAGCTGAAAGATCCTTACTTCATTTCCTGCACAGAATGGCAGCCCGTCCAGACGAGTCATACGAGGACCCCAATATCGTTGCAGCCATTCAGATGGCCAAGGAAACTATACAGGATTTCAGATTGAAAACTGCAGCTGAATACACGATTCCCATGAAGCTGAGAATCACCACCGAGAAGAAACAGGCTCAGCTGCAAGAGTTGGAGATCTTGGTGAGGCTGTCGAAGAAATATGTTAATTTTGGTTGTCAATGTCACTCTGTGCCATGTCTTTACGAAGCACATGGAAAATCGAGTTTTTATATTCAAGTTCTTCAGTTATCATCATTCCTCAGTCATCATGAATGACATATGTATGCTTCACTCTTATGGCAATCTGAATTTTTTCTATCCCACAAAAATAAATTAATATACAGAAGTAATACCTCTGCCACACCGTTAAGAGATGGACAGATGTTATGTGTTTCACCCGTCTGTTTGTTACTTGCAAAGTGGAAGATTCACAAGTATATTGGTTGGTCTGGTGCTGGTCTGTTATTCTGTTTGTCGTCTATCTATCACCACCAGGTCGCACTTTCAATCTGATCTTTATGAAACCTAACCACTTGATAGAGGTCATCACAAGCAAGAAGCCTATTGTTTTTGGGGTCAGTGGGTTAAGGTCACAAAAATCATCAATTTTCATGACATTCAAATGATATCTTCATATATCTACTATCGTGGATCGGCTCGCTACGCTCGCCTCTCCACACATCGTCGTAGAAATCGACGTCACATATTTGCTGTGTTGTCATGATTTACACCAATCAAAATACAAACATTCCTTTTCTACAGATGTATTTGTTCTATTGGTGATGTATTTATTTGAAAAAAAATTTGCGATATGAAAACGTCTAAGTGGTCTAAATTGTAAAGGGTCTAAGCTGTTTAATCTGTCTGAAGGGTATAAGCGGTCTAAATTGTGTTCAGGTCGTAGGGGTCTTCAGTGACCTTTAGGTCTTCAATGTCTTTCCTCGGGTGAGAGGAAAGGAAGTCTTTTGAGTCTTTTGGATCCTCGGGGACTTTTGGGTCATTGAGATCTTTTGGGTCCTCGCGGTCTCTTAAGGGTTCTTCAGGGTCTTGGGAAATTAACATTTAAACAGGATGTGATGAATCTAATATATAAATCTGAGTTTGTGTCTGTGGGTCATAAGCGCCACGCATTCTACAGGCCACACCCTCCAGCCGTCCAGAAATCGTCACCATCTTTTTCTCTTCATGTAGCTCAGATTGTTTTAAATGCCTCGTGTACATTTGAAGACTGAACAATACATCTTCTATCATTTAAATGAAGATATCGTTTTGAGGGGAAAAAAAGTAACATTTTGATTACAACTCAAACGAGGTAATGCATGTTTTGCCGCAGCGATCGTGACAGCTGTCAAATATACACCGCCCAAAGAAGGAACGATAATAATTCTCATATTATGCAGAGGAAACAAAATAGTGATATTTCATGAAGAAAAAACCAACAACTTTGTGGGACGTCAAACACAGTTACTTCCTGTCTGCGAGACAGTAACGTGTCACATATAACTCAATGTTTGCTTACCAGAATTTGCAATGACTGTTACAAGGCAAAATATCCAATGTTTGCTTCCGTGCGAAGTATGAAAAAAGACGTCCCCACACATGACGTCATCACGCAGCGATGTCTGCAATAGCAGGAATGCACGAATAATTACAGCCTTTTTTACAACATACCAAAAATAATGGAAAATTACATGACAGAGGATAGTGGGTAGAAAGTTTATTTGCTGATTACTATGAGAGGCAAAAGAATAAGGAGAAGAAGAGTAGGAAATATCATGCAAACATGGCAGTTTCATGTGAAGTGTCTCACTGTTTCCAAATCTTATTTCTGAAGCTGAGTTCGTGTCTGTGGGTGGATGTGTGGGTCTGAACAAGGTATGTTTTCATTACCGCAAAAATACTCATGATTAATATTTGAAGTGTTCAATTTTTTTAGGTCCTTTTGTCAGTGTTTTGTATGTACTGTGTGCTGTTGAGATGCCCAGTAGTGTGTTGTTACCAAGCAGCAAGCTCGCACTTGCCAAGCCAGCCGTGCCTTATCGACGGTTTATCATGGAGTCCTTGCTTGAGTGCTTAAGCCACTTGGCAAGCGCTCTGCAAGAAACTTGGGAACTGAACACACCCCAGATTCATGACATGGCGATGAGGATAAACATCTATAGCTGTGGTTCTTAACCTTTTTTGAGTCATGGACCCCTTTGAGAATCTGGTGAAAGCTTCAGAAAAATGCACATAAGCACATAAACACAAAATTTTGCATACAATGAAAAATTTCTTTGCGTAAGAAAATTATTTCCTTCACATACCGTCATAATCAGAATAGAAAAAACAATCTTTACAAAGAATATATCTCACTTTTTTCATGCAAAAATCAATAACCATTCCCTGAATAAAATGAAATGTATTATATCCAAATTGTGCAAATTAAACAAAAAATAAACTTCAATTCTGCTCAAAAGTACATTTCAGTGAGAAGGCTGCTGTTGTTTGGCTGCAAAAAGAAGATGAAATTGTGGAGTGGTCTTTGACAAGGCAACACACATGCATGTCATGTTTGACATCCAGTCGATTTCTACTTTTTTTTTGATGGTAACAAGTGCTGAAAATTTTGACTCGCAAAGATATGTGGTTGCAAATGGAATCAGAGCTCCCATAGCTTGCTTTGCCAGACAAGGGTAGGCTTGTGTCAAGGACAACCAAAATTCCACAAGACTCTTTGAGTTGAAGTCATGTCATATCATTTCCTTTGCCCTCAGGTCAATGAGGTCATCTTTGGCAAGGTCTGCATCAGTAATACAGTTTTTATATCAGCAAGGAAAGGATTACAAATCCACGTTTGAACTTTAAGGTCATCTGAGCAGAAGTAACCTTCGAAAGAGTTCTGCAGTGTTTCCAGGTGTTTGCACATTTCTCCATGCAGAGAAATTGGCAGGACTTTGTCTCTCTCGACTCCATCCTGCAGAAGCACTTCCTCCAGCATTGGAAAGTTTGCATAGTTGTCTGCCTCCAATCTCCTCTTCCACAGTGGCAGCTTGGCCAAAAGAGCTTGAAGGTTTTCAGCAGCATCCATAAAGGTGACTGCAGGGCCTTGAATCGAAAGACTTACCACATTAATGTGGGCAAAAATATCTGTCAAATAAGCCAAGCTGTGAATGAATTCTTCCCTGTAAAACTGTTCCAAGAGTGGACTTTCTTTTTCTCTCAAAAAAGGTGAAACTTCTGCCCTAAGTTCCATCAAGCGCTTCAAGATTTGTCCTCTGGAAAGCCAGCAAACTTATGTGTGGTGGAGACGAACTTCATATTCTGCTCCCATTTCGTGACAAAACCTCTTGAAAGCGCGATGATTCAGAGCCCTGGCTCTGATGAAGTTGATGACTTTCACGGCAGTTGACAAGACTTCTTTCAGGATTGTTGGCAGAGTCTTTGATGCCAGTGCATGCCAATGTAGAATACAGTGAGTCACGATGGCGTGAGGAGCTTCTTTCTTCACCAGAGCAGGAAAACCAGATGTGTTGCCAAGCATCGCAGGTGTTCCATCTGTGCACAGAGTACCCAAATTTTTCTTCCAGTCAATGTATTGCTTGGCAAATAAAGTTTTCAACATTTCTAAGATGTCAATGGCCTTTGTAGTTTACAAAAGGGGCTCACAAAGTAGGAATTCTTCTTTGATGGCATCAGCGTGCACATAATGGATGAAAACAAGGAGCTGGCGACACTGAGAAATGTCAGTACTTTCACCGAGTTGCATATTGAAGGGAAATGGTGTAGTTGCCAATTCCTCCATGACCTGCTTCAAAATATTACAAGAAATATCAACTATTCTGGAATGTATGACATCATTTGACAAAGACACTGCTTCAATTTTCTTCCTCGAATCCAATCCACAAACCAGCTCAACCATGTCCAGGGCACATGGCTTTACTAAAGTCTCTCCAATTGTGTGTGTGGCTTCTTTTATTTGGCAATGCGATAAGCAACCTTGTAGGATGCTTCAAGACAAGGCTTTTGTGTTGGGGCAATTCCATGTTTTGGCAAAGTTCCAACCTTTCCAAATCGAGCCTTCTTTGCACGAAAAAGATCCACACTGTCGATGTATTTTCAGGATGGACAGACGTGAGGTGCTCCTTCAGCTTTGTTGGCTTCATGCTTCCATTGGCAAAAATCTTGCCACACAAGAAACACTGTGGCTTTTGTGTCCCATCACGTTCAGTGATGTAAGTTAAACCAAAGGATACAGAGGCTTTTTTTTTTACTTCCTATTCTTCGACTTCCTTTTTGTCGACATTTCCAACTTTAGCTAGGTCTGCAAAAAAAATAAACTAATAATAATAATAATAATAATAATAAATAACAAAAAAAAAAAAACCACTGTGATGTAATTTATATGGAAAACAGTAACCAGTGAACAAAAATTTAATAAGTTTAGGTCAGCTGTGTGTACGAAACATAATTGAGGCATGCTTTTCATTAAATCTCAGATCTGCTGGATCAACTGCTGGTCATACACAAAACAAAACAAAAACACATTTTTCGTGACTGGGTCAAAACGCAACAACAATGGCATGCTCAAAGGAATTGTTCACTAATCCTGGGAACATGATATGTCAACATGAGCACACATTAAGATAGAGTCCTCTGAAATATGAGACAAGCTCACTGATTCTACTCCGAATGAATAATAACTAGTGCGGGCCCGTAGGTGCGGGCCCGTAGGTACGTGCCCGTATGTGCAGCTTCGTTCCTTCGCTCTCGTAAACGACGACTGGATTTGGGCATTTTTTCAATTAGATCGGACCAACCGTATCATAAATGGCCATAACTTGGGAAACACCTGGG
>BROF01007812.1:876-13091 GCA_024346535.1 Eptatretus burgeri | reverse complement strand
CGGACTGGGTACCCGGTCATCACTGCCAGCAGTTATAAAGTGGCAGTTCTAGTTATTATTATTATTGGAATTTAAGTACTATACAGTATTGAATTTGACGCCATTTTTCGTACCCCCCGCTTTGATGCTTCATACCCCCAGGGGGTACATGTACCCCCGGTTAAGAACCACTGCCCTAAAAGGACATTAAGGGGATTTGATTGTCTTGAGCATACAACCTCTGCAAACTGGGCTTCTCAAAGTTCTCAAACTGGACACATGGAGAAAAGAACATGCAATGGGTGGAAGGAATATTCTTTAAAGACACGGGAAAAGGTGGCGTTGTTGGTGTGGGAGGAAAGTTGATGGACACTTTGATGGAGAAAAGCACTTTGGTGAGAAACAGGAGAAATAGATTTCCTTGTGAAGAAGAGGAGAAACAGATTGTGATGAAGAACACCTGGAGTACTCATGATGGAGAAATAAGGAAAGTGAAGCATTTATTTTTTTAATTTTAGCAAACTTTTAAGGAAGAAGTGTTTCCTTCAATGAAAAATCAGAAAATAGAGAGATAAAGTATTGTTACGGAAATGGCCCTTATTGGACTACTAAATATCGGATTAGCTCAGATCCCCCATTAAATGAATGT
The DNA here is from genome assembly GCA_024346535.1 of Eptatretus burgeri. Taxonomy (NCBI): domain Eukaryota; kingdom Metazoa; phylum Chordata; class Myxini; order Myxiniformes; family Myxinidae; genus Eptatretus; species Eptatretus burgeri. The sequence goes on along the minus strand of BROF01007812.1, from coordinate 12,463 downwards.
TTAGCTAAGTTGTTTGGTAAAACGGACATTACATGTGTGTCGGGAGGTGTAGGATGCATGTTTTATTGTTCGTACAGTGGCGGTGTGTCGAGAGCTCCCTCTTCTTCCTCCCCTCTTCGGACGATAGGCCCCACCCAGTCGGCTGAGGGGGAGTGGCCTGGAGAGGGAGGTGGAGCTAAGGGGAGGAGTTTGTCGGCTTCGCTGAGGGAGGCGTGCTCGTGTTTTGAAGCGAGCGAACAAAAGAGAAACTGTGAGAGACAAAGGGGTTCACAGTGTGTGGAAACAGTCGCTCTCGAGGCGTGCTCATGTTTCGAAGTGAACGAACGAAGGAGGGACAGTGTGGAATCTTCCGGGAGAGACGCGGCAGCCGGCTTTGAGAGGCGAGCGTGGAAAAGGAAAGAAAAGGTGATTCTACAGAGAAAGAAACTGAGAGGACGGAGTTGAGAAGTCGGGCTTCGAGGCGGGAAGGCAAGAGAGGAAACGACGGAGCCTCTGACGGTCCTCACTGACCTCACGGCTCAACAGGTTTGCCGATCCGCTTGCCGGAGCCCGGCACCTCGATTTGGGCCTTGTCAGGTGAACAGGCCAGGCCTGGATTTGTGTGCTGGACCTTGGGAGAGATCGGCTGAGGCCCATCGTTGATCTGGTGGTCTTGTGCCGTCGGCCTTGCGCGGGGTCGGAGCGCGCGGAGACCGCGTGTGGTGCGGAAAAGGAATAGTACGGCGCCGCCATCTTGCCACGCGGCGCGTTCGAGCTGGGGGCTCGAATCTGGGGACATCCGCTTGTTGCGAGCGACATTCATGCTTTTGACACTGTCCGCTCGTCCATAAAATATCACCAAGTACTCTGTCTTGTCTGCATGCATGCTGTCTGTCTGTCTTGTCTGCACTTTGTATAAGGCATATCTTGGTAGCGACCCCCTCGAAACCTGTAGTCCGTGGTTCCCTAGTTAAGAACGGGTTAAAGATTGCTAATAAAAGCATTGTCGCGAATGTTTTGCTTGTGTCGTATTCCGCGATGTTCCCCAATAAATCTGGTTGGTTCGTATGAAGTTGCCGCTATGGATTAATTTATGTCGCGTCGAGGAACGATCCGTTTGATTGGCATATAAAACCAAAATGGTTACAGACTGGCAGAAACCGCTTGGCATCTGACAAAACCAGTCTGTAACCGGGGTTATATTTCCCCAACTGGTAAGGTACAAGGATTACGTTGGTATCGCGATTGAAGACCCGTGGCCCGAGGCCTGTGCCGAGCCGGCCAGCGTTATAAACCCTGGAGACGGCGGTGGTGAGAGTGGCGCCAAGAGTCGGGTTAGAATCCCGCCACCCCGGATCCGCAACAGTATGAAGTACAGGAAGTAGATGAAGAAGGAAATTCGGGCAGAACGAGATTGTGTTTTGGAGTGAAACATAAAGATTTTTGTTTGTATTGATTTTTTTTGAAATGAGGTGGGGGGGGGGGGGATAGGATATTTTTGAAAAGGCAGAAATGACAAAACCTTGTGAAATAATTAAGCGGAACGCGAAACACAACAGCAAAATAGCGACAGATTTTTTCCTCATCGGCTATCCGAGGAGTAGGCCCTATATACACGAAAACAAATTCGACAAGGTACGATTTAACATGGAAAATTGGACAAAAACACAAACAGTAGCACAGCCATGAAATTATAACCCAAAACATGTTTGTGGTTCTCCAACTGTGATCTTTCATAAGCAACTGCATTTTCAAAGGAGAAAACCTTACTACAAATATATAATATCCCCCATCACCATTTTCCCTCCCCTTGTGATATTGCACAGCATTAAGAAACAACAATGAATGCCCAGGGGTTATTTTTTTATGTGAGTGTGCCACCACCTGTCCCTCGGCCACCTGCTTTTTTTTCCTTGAGGGTGCGATGCGTGCACAAACATGACTTTAGCTCCACAGCTACATGCTATGAAGTGCCCTTAGAGGGAACAAACCGAGGCGACTAATAAAAGTACCAACCTCTGAAAATAAAACATCAGCATATTATTTCATTTAATGATGGTACTCTCCAATTACTGATGATTTATGTCATCTGTCTGTTCTCTGACTGGTTAATATTGAGCTCCAATGTCAATAATCAAGTTGAGAGTATAGGTAAAGGTAGCTTACTCACAATTTGAGATGGTGACCCTGGGTTCGTTGCCCCACCAAGTTATAAAAAATCACCCTGGTGCTTCGCAGGATGGATGTTGCATCAATATGTATATTTGCTATCCTTTGGACGGACATCAAGCTGAGTGACCACATTTTATGCCTTTGCTGTAGGACATTAAAGGTCCCATGGTGATTTTCGATGAACAGACCATTGTGTACTAACACTCTGGCCAAATTCCCTCCCTATCACTGGAAAAGGCAATGGAAAACTTCCCAATGTATTAATTTCTGCCGAAAGACTGCTTTCGCACTAATAATTCTCCATAAAGAAAATATGGATATCAGATTGGATGGCACGAGTTGAGAAAGTAAGTTGATGACATTCCTATAAAACTTTTCCAAATAAAAAGAAAACATCAAACTGGAAACTCCAGTGAAGTATCACTTAATTGTCTCCAGGACTTGCATTTATTCTATGGTACATCTTTCAAACCTCTCCTTTCTGACACCAATTCAGCTCACACCTGTCAATCGATCTAGACTGCGACATGTTTACCCACTGAATTTCATTGTCATACATCTGGGGGTTTTTGCAGCATGCATACTGAAGTGCAAATGTTTTGAAACTTCACTGCTGAATCTTTTGAAGTGGAACACTGTTTTTGATTTATCATGAATGGCAATTGCACTGTTGGAAAAACTTTGGTTCAATATTGAGAACATCGTTCTGAGGTGTGTGCTTTGGGAATATGGACGTATCATTGGTAAGGCAATATAAACTAGACGGGCATTCGGGAGAGCGCATACCTCCGCCAGGCTGATTAGTGTACATTTTGTATCACACCGATAGGGTAGATCTGGATTCGGACCTGAACTAAAATTTCATTGGTATGTTATCTTCACCTAATCAACTCATCCACCAAGTTTCGTCAAAATCAGTCCATAATTTTTTGAGATATTGTGCGATATGTCATTTTCACCCCACCACTTAATGGTGAAAAATCACTTTTTTAAAATCTCGGATCCGGATTCGTATTTTCACCAAAAATGAATCAATTCTTCCTTATTACATACCCAACCTGCACACAACTTTTTGAGATATCCTGCTCTATGTCCTTTTTGGTCCCCTCTCTTAATGGTGAAAAATCACTTTAAAAAATTCTCAGATCCGGATATTCAGCAAAATGTAATAATTTTGACGGTGTCACATACCAAGCACTCCACCAAATTTCATACAAATCCGTCCACAACTTTGTGAGGTATCTTGTTCAAAAACAAGCAGACAGATAGACAGGGACAATGGTGAAAACATAACCTCCATCCACTTTCTGTGGCAGAGGTAACAATCTTTCTGCAAGGTCCATTGTTAATAAAAAGCCATTATTACATCTGACTGCAATGTCAATAAAGATATTTTTCATGCTTTTCTGAAAGCATCTTGATAAAAAGAATGGCCTGTCAATGCCTTCATGCAGGAAGCAGACAATGGACATATTATTTGTGACTCAATACTCTGTCTACAGAGTAATGTTTTGAGCTTGCACCAAGGTTACGATACTTTCTTGTTTGTGGTTCAAAGTCGCTGCAATCTGTGTAATACTGTATTGATGCAATTGTGCCTCAAGGAACCTCAATTGCTTTCGCAATAAATATTGAATGGCTTTTCTTTGATTTTTCTTTTTTTGGAAAATTATCAGAGACAAAATACGAGGTTTCACATAAATTGACAGTCTTTTTTGCTTTCCAACGGCATCAGAAGAAGCTTTAGCTTTCCCGATTGAGGCTAATGGAAGAACTTAAAACATCATCGGTTGAATGTTGTTTAAAATGTCATCATGAGATTGTTTGGAAGAAGTATTGTTGCGGAGCCAGGTATCGGCTGCGAGCACGACCGCTAGGTGGGGCGGTAGGGTCGACTCTACCGAACACCCGGAATCTAAATCGTACCTTTCGGAAAACTCCGATGGTACGGGTCCCATACCGGACCATGAATCGTCAATAATTCCACCACATGGTACAGGGTTATTTGCCAATCTTCAAAATACCTAGAGATCCACGTGGCGAGTTACCGAGTATTCACACCCTCGATGGCACTCGTACGAGTCGAGCCATTAGCGCGCCCGACCCGTGTGCAACCCGAGCGGATGGTTACCGAAGTCCCGTCGGTCCAAATGCACATTTACAGCGGCAATGGCCTTTGTAATTCACCAACACGCGCCATGCTAAGCCAATGGAAGAAACACAGCAACGAACTGATCCATTTAACAAATGGGGTATTTATTTATAATGGGGGAAAGGGGGGAGCACGCAAGAAGCAGAGTTAACCAAATACTGAAGGAATAGCAATTTATGTACAAGCACTTATGCAGTTTTACTTAATAGACTGACGCCACAAACACACACATATACACCCAAAAGGACATGGACCTGTCCACCTCGTGTGATTTGGCTGACACGAGCGAACCAGGCCAGCGAGAGGCGATGATCGAACCAGGCACCAGCGAGCCGCGATGAGACTCCAGAGCTCCGCTCAGCGCTCGTCCCGACAACCAAACATCTCCTCAGTTCACCGACAGAGAGACGGCGCGCAACCAACTTGCGGTTCTTGTGGAGGAAGGATCTCTCTCGTCCGATCGCGCCGCAACCTTATTCACCCTTCTCCAGGGGGGGAGGGGACGCCTCCACCCTCCCCACTCTCTCTCTCACTGGACGGTTTTGGTGCGCAGAATCGCTCGTCGCCCTGTCATTGGCCAAAACGAATGGCAAGTCAGTCAATTGGCCCGGGGGTGTGATGACGTCATGCGGACTGCCTTTCTCACCGTCGCAGGGTCTGATTGGCTGAGCGGTGGCCACCTCACTCGTAGCACGCTGATTGGTCGAGGGCCGCCACGAGGCTCCTCCTTGAACTCCGCCCACCATGGCATCAGCCAGAGCAAGATGAAGGTGAGGGTGATATGCTGGCGTTGTTGTAGTTGATGTTGGTGGTGTAAAAATAAAAGAAAACCCTGACTATCAAAATAACTTCGCAGCACATGTACATTCAATTACCCATTAAACAAGGGATGAGGAGCTATCTATCCACATTTACTTATCGAAATAACTGAGCTATAGGTCCTGTATGTTGAGTGCTCATGGCTTCCAGATTCGTAACAATATACCCAAGCTGACGTATGCATGGATTATACATTCGTAGAAATAGAAAAACGATGTGGGTGGTTATGGAGGGAAGTGAGAGATGGTGGAGGCCTACTCCATTGAAAAAGTCAAGGAAAGGAGTATAACAAACATGGGGTGTAAATTATACAGAGAGAAAAACGGGAGAAAATAGTAAAAGTGAATACAGCAAGTAATCTTGAACAAAGAAAGGTGGACATGATGAGTTGAAGTCCACAAAGAAGGGTGGATAGAGAAGGGGTTGGTGGCTAAGAGGGTAAAATATGAAAGGCCAGACAGGAAGCTCTTTAGAACTGAGAGATAATTGAGACCTATGGGGAAAAAAAGTCTCGACAAGCAATTACCACAAACCACCACACAATAGGGGCAGTGTGCAATTGTCACCTGGATTTTTACCAACTTATAGTAACACCAGGAATAGGTTGTAGGGAAATGTGGCCACAAGGGAAGCCTCATGTATCCACCCCTCAGACACCCAGCTATATGCCTGCTGATTCCTTCAGACATGGGCTGGTCCACTGCTCCACTGTGAAGGTACCTCAAAAAAAAGTTGCGAGCGGTCAAATAAAACATGATGGGGGATTTCCCCCATCCCTCAGCCAACCCTCACTCTGAAAATGGAGATGTGCCTGATATTTGTGAAAAGTAATGCCAATTATAATTTCTGAAGATTTAATCTCTCCTAAGTTAGAAGAAATAGAGGAGCCTCAACCCACAGTGGATAGCAATAGTTCACTGTGATGCCTTGCAAGCTGTGTCACGATGGCATTGTTTTAATCTTGGAAGATAAACAAAAAGAAGAAAAGGCCTATAACCTCCCAGCTACTCACTCAAACATTGCCTGAATGAGTGTGGTGTTATCGTCTTGCCTGATGTTCCAAATCCCATCTTGATTTGTTAATCAATCCATTGTTACCCCCACGCACGCAACGCAAAAGGCAGGGTTAAGCATTTGGTTCATTTCTGTCTATCTTTCTATCCACAAACGTCAGTTTTTGATTGACGAGCAACTAAATTTCAATTGAATGATATATTTTGAACGCGAATTGGAATATGAATCGGAAAACGAACCTGTAGTTTTGCAGTTCTTTGGCTCTGAATTCATCCATACCGCATGTGCAGAGAGAAGCAAGATAATATGTTTACTCTGTCTTCTTGCCTGGCAGTGAAAAACAAAATTGAAATCATTGCAAACAGGAAACTTACTGTTTTTAAGGACGTCATAAAGGACACAAACAACAGGCACGAATAACAAATTTAACATATTAAATAAGTGGTGGAAAAAGACGCTGCATCAATGGCGGTAAACTTCTGGATTCTTTTTCTCGCCAATCTTTAAAATTAATTATATACTTCAACACTGTAGAACACAAACCACCTTTACGACACTTTCAAAACCCTTCCGTTGAGCAGTACTTGGACAAAATAATACGGCATTTTACACCATGACGATTAATTAATTGCAACTCCCAGACCCATCCCATGTCCTTGTTTTTCAAGACGACACAGAGTAAGGTGTTCTATAAACTCTCTAGTTTTATATTTTCTTTGGTCCAATGACGATTCAAAAAATAGGACAACTGGACCTGTAGCTTATCTGGGCCCTGGCTGAATGTTGTAACCCAAATTTAGTAGCATTCTGAGTGGTGGGTCTGGAGAAGAAGATTTTTAAAGGAATTAATGTGACTTTCCCAAAAGTTGACCAAGTCAGTCATTTTGACACACTTCCAGTCACGTAATAGGCATGACTTCTGCAATACAATTAACATCCCTACACTAGCCTAATGTTGCAACCCAAATTTGGTAGCATTCTGATTGGTGAGTTGAGAGAAGATTTTTGAAGGAATTTGAAGGACCGCCATTTGGACACACTTCTGGTCTTGTGATCAGCATGGACGCCGCAATTTAACATCAGGACCCTGTCTTACTATTGTAACTCAAATTTGGTAGCATTCTGACTGGTGGGTCTGGAGAAGAAGATTTTTGAAGGAATTTACACATTTTCCCCCTCAAAATGACTAAGTTGTGACACACTTCCAGTCATGTGATCAGCATGACTTTGACAATTTAACATCCCTACCCTGGCGCAATGTTGTAACCCAGATTTGGTAGCATTCTGACTGGTGGGTCTGAAGAAGATTTTTGAAGAGATTTACCAAGTCGGCCATTTTGACCTCCTTAAAGTCATGTGATCAGAACAAGTTTTGCAATTTCTGTTACCAGTCATGAGAAGAACATTGCTGCAAAATTGCAGTTGGATCAGCCCAGCGGTTTGGTTGGAGAAGTCAAAATAGGAGACGGACGGACGGTGCACAAGGACAATACCTTATCTGGAATTTAAATTCCAGATAAGCTACAAATGATTGTTATTGCAATTATTTCCAATATTATTCCTTTCCATTGCCCTTTTGGCGCAATGTGGATCATTTAGAACCTTATTGGGGATCATTTAGAACCCCCTTTTGGGCCATTTTTTTAAATACCATATCTTAGGCATATGGAGGAGTTTGCACATAAATATCATGCAGGCCAAGAGTATTTTAACATGGATAGTAAGAATATTAGCAGGAAATATACCAATAAACACAGCCATAAAAACTAAAGAAAAAGAAGCAAACATTTTTTTTTGTATACATTGTCGAGGCTAGTATGAGAGCTAACACACAATGCACAGCAAGGTGGGGGGGGGGGCATGAAACAAGAGGGGCAGGAGTGGGAAGGACAAAACAGTGGGGAACAGTGACATTAGGAGATCTGTGGAAGGGAGAGGGATGAAGCGGGGAGCACGGGGTACACAAGATGGATATTGCAGGGACTTTCAGGAAGGAAAGCAGGGAATTTGAAGGAGGTGGATTTGGGGTGGATTAACAGGGGTGGAAAAGATTGAGGTTTTGGAAAGGGGAAGATAAGAGGTGGTGGTGAGCAGCTGTTTTGAAGACCTCGAAGGAAGAATTGGATCGAAGAGAGCGTGGGAGTTTACTCTAAAGGCGGGGAAAAAGAGGAATGAAAGAGTGAAGGTGAGCAGTGTTTTGTGATTTTGGTAGTTTTACCAGAAGGGGGTTGTTGGTGGACCTTTAGCGCCCTGCGGAAATATGGTGGGAACAAATCACACTCAAAGCAGGGGGGAGCGAGACCAGAGAGGAGATGGAAGAAGACAGAAAGACCACTGACCTGCCTGAGGTGAGAGTGTAAGAGGCCCAAAACATTTATATATAGTTCAAGATTATCTTCAAGGAACCGTTCTTCTGCTATGAAACAGCTTTCAATTCCATCACAGATGGTATAAATATTTGAGACAGAAAGAGCAACTTACCTTCAAATCCTTTTCTCATTACTTATTCGTCTGCAGCCTGTAGCTGCTTGGCTGCATCATTTTATGGGGGCATGGGTGAGCCGCTTATGCAATGCCCCCTGTTACCAGTAAGATGATTACTCATTTTGCTGACCTCCTCTTTCTGCTGCTATAAAAAAAAATACTTACGTTCCTTCTCCTCTTGGGTACAAATGGCCCCAGCCCCAAATGATGAAACTGCATGACACAATAACAATATTACAGATCATGACTCCTTTTGTTTCTCATGCAAACAGATGCAGCACAACATACTTTTGCTCAACCCCATCATTTACGAATTAACTCAGTGGTGGAGTAGGCAAAGCCTTGTTGTATTGCCCTCAGTAGTGTGAGTTCCTATTACCAAGGCTGCTCAGGGGATTGGCTTCCTGTGTAGAACTCATCAGCCATCAACATATTCACAATGTGTTCTGACTAACCCAATGCTCTGTCCTCCATGACCATCAATGTTGATGACATTTTCCAGGGGTGGTCTCAGTTACAGTCTTGTTTTTCAATTTCCCATAGACATCCTGCCTTTCCTGCGATTTATTTATTTAGCACCAGGCACTCCAGAACCACCTCTTTTCCACGTTCACTATTTCGATGTCAATCAAGATATCTGAGATGGCATTTGACCTAAAGATTGCAGAATATATAATTTCTTCTTCTTGTGAATGCATCACATGGCTACGAGTAGCATTTTGGCTGAAGGATGACCCGTGTAGGTTAGAGAAGAAATTTGTAATTTGTTCAGGTGCTGGCTTCACAAAGGATACCATGAGATCTTTAACATCCACCAACTAATGCTAGCAAATGGGAAATCTAATTTAACGTCCATCCATGGTACGGCACAAACGTTGATTCCTTCCCTGACTGCAAGAAAGCAGAATAACTGTTTGTTGCTGTGTTGAGATTCAAACACATGCTAGATGGCTCAGAGGAGAGTGTGCATACCTTCAGGCCATCATGCCAGCCCAAATATCGAACTGGTTGTTGTGATCAGCGTTTTCTTTTTCAGACAGGTTTTGCTGATTTGATATCAAAATGACCTAGCTTCAGAAATGAATCCAAAACTAACAATGCTCACACCATCCATCTTGGCTTCACAATACACACACAATTATGTCAAACTGTTATCAGATTGCTGCCCTTTTTTGTAAAAATGCTGTCTTTTTGTCCTGACAAAGCAGTGTAACGGTAATACACATACCTTTACAACCTGTAGTCTCGGTTTGAATCCACGTCCACAGGGCAGCAGCCGGCAGGATACCCTGGAGGAATGCACACTTACTTCTTTGCTGTCTAGCTTGTATTTGAATCTCAGCCTCGGTATAGACTGTCATCCTGGTGTTTCACAGGCAGGGAGAGGCATAAATATGTGTGCTGTCCATCAGATGGACATTTAACTGGGCGTCCCGTCTGCTGGCATTACTTGTTGGAAGTTAAAGCTGCCATGGTGTCCATCGCAAAGAGTAGGCGAGCTATCGCTGACACCATTAACAAATTATGAATTCCTGCTCTTACATTCAAGACTGCACAGCCATGCCCCCAGCAATTCAACAGCCATGTGATGCATATGAAAGAAGAAGAAAATTCCATTCCAGGGCTGACTATACACTGTCGGATTGATACTTCACATGCAGAGCATTGCATCACAAAGTGCACCATCCCTTGAATGATTGTTAAGCTTGGTATGTCATTTACTAGCATTAGATGATGGTTGTTCAAGATCCCATGGTGTCTTTCGACAAAGAGTAAGTGGGTGATCACCAGCACCTTTGTCCAAATTATTGAAAAAAAATTCCTGCCCTGAATTACAGGAGAAAATTAATCAGAAGCACAGCGGCACTCCAATGCAATGATGCAAACTAGTAGCTACATAGGGCAATACAAGCAGCAATTCTTTTGAAAATATTACAGGAAATGAATGCTTGCTCCATTGGTGTATCACAGGAGAAGTCTCACATATGCACCAAGCAAAGAGTTTAAGGCATCATCTACATTACTTTCAACCTCTTATTGATAAAACCTATCACCCTCATATTGTCTGCGAATGCACTCTGACACGAGCATTGATAGAGTCTCGTATTCCATAATTTGAGGCAGGGGCTGACAATCTACAAACGTTACTTAATATATCACTCTTGGGATTCATATTTATTTATTCATTCTCTGTTTAAAGATTATGTTGTTGCTCTCAAAAAGAAACAAAAATTATCTGAATGAATATAATTAGGCACTTGTGGTAAAATATATTCAGCCCAAGTAAACACATCGTGCTTGGTCCAGATTTTGCGAGGCACATTTGAGGTTCCCATCTGGACGCTTGGCTCTCATAATACTCCGACCTCATTTTCAAATCTCACATTGAATGATGGCATATGTATGTATATATATATACATATATATATATATATATATATATATATATATATATATATATATATATATATATATATATATATATATATATATATATATATATATGTACTGTTAAGGTTGTGGGGGTAGATGGAGGAACTTAATAGAGAATTTGGAATTTAATAGAGTCGTTTGGTCCGTGGACGTATAGGAGGCATCTCGATGTAATTAAGTAGGGAAACTGTGAGCTTAAGTGTTACGTGTCACCACATGGGGGGTGGCGTTGTTTTAATTAACTGGAGTTTAGAATAAGCTTCCCCAGTATGTAATTGCCCCCCTGTGACTTTTCCCTACGTCATTACAACCAAAACCATGATGAGGAACAAGCAAACGTGCAGAGCATGCAGAAGCCCTGCCTCCAAGGCTGATGATTAATGGGCATGACGTCAGAAGCTAGCTGAGTAGGCAGAAGCCCCACCTTCCCGGGTTTTGGTGCGAGCAGGCTATGCCCCAGAGGCGTGACGTCGAAGAGGAAGGGTTGGTTGCGTATTTTTTTTTGAGAGGCGAGAGAGAGAGAGAAAGAGAGAG
>BROF01007811.1:0-13134 GCA_024346535.1 Eptatretus burgeri | reverse complement strand
ACACACTGTATATATGTATATACATTGTTGCGGATTTGGAAAACTATCGCACTCAACATTCAGGTTCCTAAAGATTAGTTATATCGATAAGTACGTGTTTTATAGATAGCTCCCGTCCCTTGTTTCATGGGTAAATAAATGTTAAATGCGCTGTGATTTATTTTAATCGTTAGGAGTTTTATTGAGATCCACCAGAGAAGAAGAACAACCCTCCTCTACAAAAAGTATGGTCAGAAAGGAACGACAACTCCCACCCCGATATTCTGAGAAGTAAACAGAATCGATGGTTGGGGCGGGTCCCTCAGAACGGCGTAAACAAGTATGCTGTTGATCAACTCCCACCTCAGGGAGTTCAAGGGGAAAGTGCTGTGAACGGGTGCATGCGCAGCTTGGGGAGTATAGAAACCCCGGGAGCGCTTGTGGTCACGCGATTCCCCAGCATGATTGTCCCGGTATGTGTGCTTATGAGTATGGCGAAATGCGTGTTGAAAAGCGCGCATAGCGTGAGTGAAATGGTGTGCATGAGTAAGATGGCGTGCGTGGGGATGGACAGACCGGTTCAGACGGAAGAAGGGAACAGCGGGCCGCTTGTAGTTGTTTTGAGAACCGCGCCGCTTTCACAGGACGCCGTGTACGAGGCCTGTTCAGCATTTAGCGAGCGGCCCTCACACGCGCACCTCCGTGGAGGGATTCTGGTGCGGGAACGTCCCGCGTTTCGAAAAAGACCGTCGCGCGGACGGTTAAAATGGCGACGAGTGTTAGGTGAATTTGGAACACGCGGGTTCCCCCGTGGGCGCGTATTCAGGGCATCATGTGCTGCATACCGCGTGTTATGTTCGCGGAGTGGGTTTCCGGGACATTACGCGCGTGCCAGCTGCAGGTTCGGTGCGCGTGTGACGTCATCACCGGGAATCTCGCGGCACAAATGCCGGAGAAACGGCGCACGTCGTCCCGCGTGGGGAATTCCCCGCGAGCGAGCGCTGAGTGGAATTGGCAGAGTGACGTCATGGCCGCACAGATCGGCCTTTGGAAGGGACGTCGGTATCACCCAGAAGGACGAACGGGCATGCTGTAAAAACCTCCACCATGGAGGTGTGGAAAAAAAAGAGCCTCGCTTCCAGTACACGAGCCCAGGCAGGGGGTAGGAGACCTCCTTGCCGTTAGGGCAAAGGAAGCAATAGTTTGCAGGAAGGATTAGTATAGTTAGACCGGCTTCATGGAGGCAGGGACAAGTCCTCATGGGGCCCATGGAATGGATTAGTTAGAGGGATTTTAGGTTAGATTTAGAATTGAAGATGGATTTTTTGGATTTTGGAGACAAGGACAGACATGGAATGTGTTGAGGGGAGGCAGCTTAGCTACGTAGTGTTAAAAGGATGTGCTATATTGTAAGGGACGACGAGGAAGCACGAGACAGCTGGGGGATTTAGTAAGAAGAATGGCAGTGTTCAGCGATGTGAGAGATGAGAATTGGATTGAAACATGTTGAACTCGTGGGGGAGCACTCGGTAGAGTGCAAAACCTCCGCCGCCAATACTGCTGGGTCACTTAAGTGAACCTGATATCCTATTCATTGTAGGTCAAAACAGATCAGACTCTACTGAACCCCGATTGAATAAACTAAACTAGATCGACGCGCATGTAGAAATGGCCAAAAAATAAAATCGAAATTTTTTTGAAAAAAAGTTGCAAAATTTGTTTTTTTTTCTCTAACAATTTTTTTTTGGGGGGGGGGGTTGGAAATCACTTAAAACATGTAGAAATGCAAAAAAAATTCAAATATTTATCAAATAAAACCGAAATTTTTTTGAAAAAAGTTGCAATTTTTTTTTCTCTGACAAATTTTTTTTTTGGTTGGAAATCACTTAAAACATGTAGAAATGCAAGAAAAAAATTTTTTCTCTAACAATTTTTTTTTGGGGGGGGGACCAAGTCCAAAATCTAATGGCATGATCCTTGGACCATATCTAATCCCCCACCAAGTTTCGTTGAAATCCGTCCAGGAGTTTTTCCGTATTACTGTTCACAAACAAACAAACAAACAAACAAACAGACAGGGGTGAAAACAGTAACCTCCGTCCATCTTCGATGGTGGAGGTTAATGAGTGAGGGCCAGCGGGTCTGTGTGAATGGGGTGAATGTGGAATGCATGGTGCGATGGGTGATTGGGTGGAGGAGTGATTCCCACCCAAGGGACCCAGGGTCAGAGTAAAGTCAGCTAGTGGGTTAGCCAAAATTTACAAAATGGAGGTTGTTTTGCTGTTGGTGTGAGTGTAGGCCCAAAACCCATCTGGAGGGGTGCAGGAGTCCTGTTGACGGGCTGGGAGCGTGGCTGCGAACGGTGAGTATTGCTTCGTGGGCACACGAGCAACGGACTAGTCGGCCGCGGTAGGCCAAGAGCCCAAGAGGGGCCGGGATAGTGTAGTGGGCACGGGTGGGCCCGCATGAAGCAGAACCCTGAGCGCCAATGGCCGCGTCGGCAGTGTCGTGGGCACCCGGGGAAAAGGGGCCCGTGGCGCCAGCCTGCCATGTGAGCGTCGAGGGGGAGTAGCCAGGGAGGGCACTCCCCAGATCTTAGGAGCTGGTAGGCTCGGAGACAGTCTCAGGGCCCGGGGGTGCCATGGTTGGAGATTCGGCAGAGGGAACGTTCCTGTCAAGTGAGCCACGCTGCCCAGCCACGAAACCGTGCAAGGGCACGAGGGAAAATTTGAGGGCAAGGCCCGAATTTGTAAGGACACCAACACAGGCAACGGGGATCTTGGTTGGTAGAACCAATAGTTTAAGTGAGAGGCGTTTGTTGAAAGCCCCGGGGTAGTTTAAAGATTAATAAATGTTAGGGTAGATAGGGAAATGTACCCCTTCACACCATCCATCCCTTCGCTCTCGGTCGGCCGCGGGACTCACCGTGGTGGAAGATCGCTGAGATCTGAGGGAGGCCATTCTGAGGCTTTGCTGGGCCTCAAGGCAGGACGCTCGCCTCTCCCTTATTCCCCTCCAGGAAGGGAACGTAGGGGTTGGGAGTAGGTTAGGGACAAGATAGGTTAGCCGGCCAAAGACAATAAGGGGGTTGGGGAGACGATTTATAAAGGAAAAAAAAAATAATAATAATAAGAAGAAGAAGAATAATAATAAGATGGGGCTAAATTTGTTTTTGTTGTGCAAATTAAGGGAGTGGGTATGGACAGAGACAGGCAAAGGCGATAGGTTGGGGGGAGACGGTTGGCTGGGTCCGAGCCCGCCTTCGGAGTGGCGGGCACCACCGCACTCCCTCCCAGAACGAGAGAGGCCGGCCAGCTTCACGCGCTGGCCTGATTGTGCTACAGCGGCCTGTTCCTGCCTTGCCCCGCCATGCCTTGTCTGCCTGCCTCTGCCATGATCAGGGGTGGATCAAGGTCTCAGGCAAGGGGGCGGGGGGGGTTTACATTTTTGGCTTTGAGGCAAGGTGGGTGGGTGGCAATATACCCATGCGAGGTCCAACAGTGCGAAGCCCATACGAGGGGGGGGGGGGTTTGAAGGAGGGAGGAAGGTGGGGGGGTTGAGGGAGGGAGGGATGGTTGATGGAAGGAGGGGTTGAGTGAGGGGTACTCAGCAGCTGAAGGGGGGGGGGTTGCAACCCCCCCCTCTAGATCCACCACTGCATGACCTCATACCTGCTACCCTTGTGTTCTTGCATTTGCCCCTGTTCATTCCATCACCATGTGCGCCAGGATAATTGCGCAAGTTGCGGGTCTGCCCTGCAGGTAGCCCCGTCGACCATTGTGTTTGCTTGCGTCCATGTCCATCCAGCTCATCGCAGGGAGGAGCCTGGGACTGCATTGGGCAGCCGGCTACCTCCCTGTACTTTTGTTCATTCCTGCATTCATTTCATGAGCCAGAGACTGCATTTGGGCAGCCTGGCTCCCTGATTCAAATATGGCCTGTGGGATGGCGCATAGCCGCCGGGTTGGTGTGAGTTGCCTTCAGCAGCTGAAGAAACAAACAAAAAGAAGGAAGAACGTAACAGAAGGGGGCCGTTTTGAACACGGACCCGAAGACGTCTTGCCTTCAAGCTGCTGAGCACTCACCCACCTGAAAAACCATTGACATTGCTATGTGCTTTTTCCCCACAGAGTCCATCAGTCCTGGGCCATGGTTTAGTGTAAATTTATAAGGTTAAGGTAGAATTGTAAATTAGTTTTGCTCCCCTTGCATGTTTGTCGTCGTGCCGGCAATGTAGATGTCGTCCGAATGAGTGAGTTTGTTTAGGTAGTTGCACAGCCCATAGGTTATTTATTTTTGGGACATGGATCCACAAAATATCGCACTCAGGGATCTGTAGGTAAAACGTATGAGGGGCGAACTTACACATGAAGGCACACGAAAATTTGACGACTCGGGACGAGTCTGTAAAAAGGAGAGGGGGTAGTGTTACGGTTGTGGAAATTCACAGAACACCATTCAGGTTCCCCAAAGATCAGTTATTTCGATAAGTAAGTATTTCAGGTTAGATTCCCCCACCGATGTATAATGGGTCTTGTTCGTGTGCCGGGCTGTGAATCTTTGAGGTCGCCATTATTATTTTCTGTCTTTTATTATCAACAACATCTCAACAACGCCATCAACTCCACAACACCGCCATCTTCTCGACAGCGCCATCAACATCGCGACACCATCACGCCCTCCTCAGCGACAGCGGCAAAGTGCCATTGACACGGACACGCTGCGCCGCATTGGAGGCCACATTCCACCGTCGGTGTGCAAACAAGCCGCGAAGCAGCTGATTTGCATATTTGGATCAAGATGAGGTCTGCCTCGGAAAGGACTGGCCAATCAGAACGTCCGTGTGCAAACAGCCATGAAATGGCTGATTTGCATATTCGGATCAAGATGAGGTCTGCCTTGGAAAGGACTGGCCAATCAGAAATGGGGTTTCCACCAGGGCTGAAAGGGCAGAGGTGAAAGTAGGCGGAGCCAGCCTCGGGTGAAGTTTCGAAGGGCGGGCACCCTCACCCGATAAAAACGGCGGAGTCGCGTTGCAACAGCGAGTTGGGCGGGATCGAGACGCAACGGCAGAAGTCAAGTGGTTCAGTTCAGTGGGCCAGTTGAGCATGGAGAGTCGGGGTCGAGCAAGCTGCGTCGCAGTCCGGGCAGACGGCCCTGAGAGCTTCGAGCGGCGCTGAGGAGAGAAATGGGTCCTAAAAGAGCATCAACTTGCGGGTAAAAGAGAGCAAGGCCCGTTCGCTCCTCTGAAGCGTCGTCGGCCAACCCCGATCGACCAGGCCGTGGAGAAGGCCAAGCAACCAAGGAAAGCCGCCCGCCAAGCTGCTCAAGCGACTGGCGCATTTTGCGATGCCCCAGGTGGAACAGAGACACAGGGGTCGCCGACCTGAAGACCGTCGCGTCGCCAACAAGGGGCAGCCAGGTAACCAGCCCGGTCTCTTGGAGTCCTTCGGTCATCCTGGCTCTGAGTACCATTAAAGGCTCGCGAGCCCTATTTCTTTTCCTTGGGTTTTGTATGAAAGTCTGTGTGGCACCTTGTCTCTTTAAGTAGAATTGTGGTTAGGTGCATGATTGCGTGTACATTATCGCATAGACCTCAATTGTAGGCTTTTTGCTCGTGTGTTGTCCCCATCCTCCCCCCCCCCCAATTGATCGCTTGCTCGTTGCTCGTGTCATGTCCCAATCCCCCCATTCATTGACTGCTTACGTGCTTATTGTGAATAAATGCCCCATTGTTTAAATGTGCATCTACTCGTTGCGTCATTTTCCTGACATTGACTGCCACTACGCGTTCGGGGAATTAACTGGCTATTAAAGCGGATAAAAGTGATAATCTGGTCCGACGGAACTTGGCGATTTAAAACCGCTCGGCAAAACGCACACGGGACGAGCACGCCTAACGGCTCATTCCGTACAACTTCCCGTCGAAGTATATACTCTCGGTATGTCTGTCCACACGAATAGTTAGGTATATCGACAATTCGGCAATTAGCCCTGTAGCGTGTGGACAGAATATTGACAAGTTTATGGTGCGTTAAAAGGCACCCGTAGCTGGTTTCCGGGGTTGTCCGGAAAGCTACGACTAGATTCCGGCCTTCGGTGGGCACGCGACTGCAATTTGACTGAAGCGGTCATGTAAACGCCGACGCTGGTGGAAATCGGTAACAATATGTATATGTATGTATGTACAGTGGGATTTGGAAGAGAGTATTGGAGACAAAATCAGTGATGAAAACGCTTTTGAGGGGATTATGGAGCCGTATCATTTTGAGTCTTATGCGAGTGATTCAAACAAAGATGGCGACAATGTGGAGGTGTTAAGGAAGATGAAAATGCCAGTCACGTGTTCACTACAGATTGGTAAGTTTTGTTTTTTTTCCGTTCAATTAACGTCCTTTAAAAAGATGTGTTAATTGATAAATCAGTTATATTACTCCAGCAGAAACACAGCTTGACATGCACACATGCATACTCAGACACAGACACAGCATGGACGTGGCACGAACACGACGGTGGCACACGGTACAGCACAGACACTGAAGCACGGGATTCCCAGGTCCCTGTCGGTTGGTACTTGGTGACTGTTCCTGGTCATGCATCATTCTGCTCAGTGCGCTCCGCTGGGAAAGAGGACTTCATGCTTCTGGATTGGTGGTCGGTGAAGCTCAGAAAAAAGAGCAAGCAACATCGCCGTGCCAACGCGGCAGCCAAACCCCAGCCATGGCATAGTCGTGTGATCGCTGGAACCGCTCCTTGGACAAGCCGGCAGGGTCCATCAGGGATCTGCCCAGGGTAGACCGAGTGCCTCTTCTGCCCTGTCCTGTTACCCTCGTCTCGACTGTCGAATGTCTGTGGGCCCGAAGTTATCTCACAAATAAATCCTGTGCATCACTTGGTTTGTTTGTTTGGGCACGTATTGTCGAGAGCTAACTTTGTGGTCACTTAATTAGAATTGGATCCATTGTTCATTTCTTCTTGTACATTCCTGACTATTGTGTTTTTGGTAGAAATACAATTTATATATGTGACTTTCTCTCTGGATGGTTCCTATTTGTTCTGACGGTTTCGTCTGGAGGCTCTGTGGAACCTCGCAAAGGTAAGTTGGTCCAGAAGTTCGCGTCAAGTGGTCAGGGTTTGCTCGGCCCTGATAAGATCAACTAGCGATCGCCTATCAGCATGGCATTCCCTCGTTTCAAAGACCTCAATCTGTATGGTAACACAGCTGTGGACGCGGGGATCTGGCATGTCTCTAGAATGGGGGAATGTTACGGTCGTTTTGACACAACTCTTTGGATTCAAACTGAGCAACTGGGACGATCTGGTGACTGCAACAATAAATTTATACACAATATATTGTTACAGTGCCAGGTGTCGGCCGCGAGCCGACCACTCTGATGGAGCCGCAAGTCGAGTCGGCCCAACCGATTGCCCGGAATATAGATCGCCGCCTGGATAACTCCAAGGCCGACGGGTCCTTGTGCAAGAACCGAAATACGCCAATGGGCAGACCACGTGGGGTAGGGTCGATGGCCAATCTTCAATTTACCTAAATACCCACGTGATCCAACTACCGGAGTATTCCACCCTCGACGGAACTCGTACGGAACAAGCCGCTTAAGCGAGCCTGTCCCGTGCGCGATTCCGAGCGGCTTAATCGCCGAGAACCGTCCGTCCGAATGTCCCCCTTTTATGGCAAACCAACGGCTTTCTAACTACCAATGCACGAAATGCTCAGTCAATGAAAGAATCGACGTGACGAGCTGAAAACATTTAACAATTGGGGTATGTATAAATAATAATGGGGAACTCGGGAAGCACGTAAGAGCAGAACTATACCAACTATACGAAATGCAATGCAATCATTTACAGCACACAAAGCACTTAACAGTTTCCTACTTATTAGACAGGCCCACGGACACACGTACGCGCGCGCGCACGCACGCACGCACGCACGCACGCACGCACGCACGCACGCACGCACGCACGCACACACACACACACACACACACACACACACACACACACACACACACACACACACACCCAAGAAATGGTGGCTGATGCCTTTAATAACGGACTCCAGCTCGGAGGACAGATGAGCTGAAGCCCAGAACCTATATCGAACGTCTCCACCTCGTGTGGTCTTCAAGCTGTTCGGACCCGGGCTCCAGCGAGAGCGAGCTGGATCCAATCGCCATGAGCCGCGATCCTTACTGAGCTCCAGCGAATCCTCTCGCACTTCCGAACACGTGCTGGTGAGATGAGGCGCCGATCCTTCCCGTCGATGCGTCGCTATCTCGAAGAACCACGAGCTCCACGAACCAAGAAGAGCCAGCCGAGCAACCAGCCCAACTCTCTTCCAATGAACAAAGCCTCTCTCAACACGAACCAAGAACTCCGAGCCGAGCAACCAGCTCAACTCTCTTCCGATGAACAAAGCCTCTCTCTTTGACGAACCAAGCCAGAGCCCAAAAAGCGAACCGAGCCAAGCAGAACCCGAAGGTCTGCTGAAAAGCCAAGTCGAAGCAAAAAGCTCTCCACAAAGTCTCCTCCCAAACCCAAGCCAAGCAGAACCCGAAGGCCGACTGAACAACCCAAAGCAGAAGCCGAAGCTCTACTGCATAACCCACAGAGAATCTCTTCCTTATCCTCATCCGCCCCCTCCCCCACTCCTGGCGTGAGTCATGCCCTCGTGCTCCATCCCCCTGCTCAACCACGGGTGGGAGGAAGTTGTTTACGCCCCGTGATTCAGGACGGGAGGGCTCTTCCTCCTCTTCGCAGAAGAGGGGGAGGGGCGGCTCCATTGTGTTATGATCGCTCCCTAACTCTTAAAATGAATCTCACAGCGCACTTAATCGATTTCTGCCCATTAAACAATGAAAGGTGAACTATCTAGGGAACAAGCACTTATCGACATAACTGACTAAAGGAACCTGAATGTTGTGTGCAATCGAATTCCCAAATTCGTAGCAATATATTACACATATGAATAACAATAAATATATATTGCAACTAACAATAGAATTAATGTATAAAATAAAATAATTGTTCAACCGATAAACGTTAATTTAGATATATAGAATATAGAACGCACAGTAAGGAAATGTTCTTCCTGATATATTGATTGCGATTTCATTTTTCATTATCGATTATCTAGATTCATATTTCATTCTAAATACAGTTCGGATATACTGAACAAGCTCAAATGATCTACGATCCTCGTCCTCTTAATGATGACGTAATAAAAACGAATATGACGTCATTGTGATGCATCAGGTTTGCGATAAATTATAATCTGTGCTAATAGTGTACGTCATTGTGTAATTTGGTCAACTTTTCATATAGAATCTGGAAACTTGTAATTTTTCACTTCCTATGTTTGCAGTGAATGCAAAAACAGCTGTTTCCAATTTTTTTATTCATAAGCAGTCACCAAAATACAAAATTTGAGAAATCGCCATATTTTACCCATTATAGCACATTCAGAGATAATAAAAAATCTGTTCAGCTAAATTTAACCCAGTTAGGCATTATTTACGAACCCCCCCCCCCCAATAGATGACAGCCAAATATGCACAAAAAGTACGTTCTGTAGTACTGAGAACATACAATTTGAATGGATGTGCGAATACAAAACACAAAGATGCTTAGGCATATATAATTATTTAGTCATCCAAGTCCTCATTTTCCTTGTCATCGCTTGAATTCTCATCAATTGCAACATTGTTGCATGTGTCCTCAGCTCCTTCACACTCGCAGAGCTCTGTACAGGCAAGATTATGTGCCTTCCAAGAGCACCGTCCACTGCACTTACTGGCGACACAAGAACACTTCACAAGTTCCACCACAGCCTCCGGTGCTGATGGAACTTTTGAGACAACTGGACATTGTGGCCGTCCTTCAGTTGTCGCCATCCCAGAGTAACAGGATCCAGTAGAATTGGTACAGCTACTAAGTCTTGCAACCATATGTTGGCTTGTAGGTGTGCGCGCAATATATGCTCAGTGATACATCCTTGAGTCGGAAGTAGCTTCTCCACACCTTGGTTACCCTTCAGCTGCTTGAACATGTGCCAGCTCAGTGCCTTGGCTGATGCAAACTCAGAGTTGAACAGCTGACACACAAACTTTTCACATCCAGACAACACCCCTGGTGATGGGTACACTCCAACACCAAGTCCAGCAAGAGCACAGATAACATCTTCGCCTGACTTCATGAAGACTTTAAAGCATGATGACTTCCCCTTTCCGTTGATGTGACCAGTGGTATCACTACCAGTGAGTGCATGCAATCCTGGCAATGCTGCTGCTCCTTCTGCACCTAGAGCAACATAGATGGGCTTGAGTTTGATTTTTTGTCATCCATCTCCAGTGCCCATGATGATTACACTGTCCGGCTTCAGATCAGGTACTCTTCGCAGAGCAAGCACTAGCACATCAGTATCACAAGAATTTGTGCACAGTATTGCCCAGATGACTCACTGCCACTGCATACAAGATCAACAGTGTATCAGCTTCCTCTTGTGTACTCGGAATGCTCACCATGTTTGGCTGGGAAGAAAGGACGCCTTTCTGGGTGTGTGTGGTGATCGGCACTTTGCACAATCGAACAGCTTTTTGTGCAAGATACAACACAAGATTGGCTTTTGTTTCCTTAGTGCTCAGAAATGACTTGAAGTCTTTAATGCATGTAGTATCATCTACTTTATACCCCTTGTCCTGTGTTCTCCCTGCTGTACGAAGCTGTCTGGTTCTGTCCTTGAGCAAATTAATGATGCTGTAGTTGTCAAATACTAGGTATGCATCCATGTAACCAACCAATTTACCATCAACACTTCGAATAAAGCAGTCCAACAGATCTTTACAGGTTTTAATTTGGCTTTTGTAGACAACCATCTCCTGTACGAGAGCCATGCCATCTATTATGATGCTGGTCGGGCCGTGTTGGGTGTACCGTGTATCGATTTTCGTCACTCGTTGGCCGCCATCTTGGATTTTTGTCATTAGTAATGTTTGGAAAAATTGGAAACAGCTGATTTGTAGTCCTATGTGATCTTAGGAAGTGAAAAAACACAAGTTTCCAGATTCTATCTGAAAAGTTGATCATTGTATGAATTGCTACATAACAACAAACACTATAATGCTCGGCTTGATTCCCGCAAACAAAATTCAAACAGCTTGCCTAGTTTCAGAGATAATGGTATAGGCGATTTCCATTAGTGGCGATATTATGACGTCAACTTTTTTTCTGGGAAGAATTTCCAAAAACGGAGATGGTTACTGCCTGCGCGTGGGCTTTATGCATATACATGGCAAGTTTCACAAAGATCCAATGAAAACTCTGAGTTGTGAAACAAAAAATGTCAAAAAATAGGAATGACGTCATAAAAATTGATATGACGTCATCGTGATGTATCATATGTGCGGTAATTCATCTCTGCTAATGCCCTGTTCGATTCCCGCAAACAGAATTTAAAAACCTTGCCTAGTTTCGGAGATAATTTTTTGGTGATTTCCATTCGCGGAGATATTTTGACGTCATAACATTTTTTCTTGGAGGAATTTTCAAAATCTGAGATGGTTACTGTCTGCGCAGAGTATTTTTTACATGTATACGCCAAGTTTCAGGAAGTTTCGATGAAAACTGTAGGCTGTGAAACAAAAAAGTCCACAAGAACAACAACGTGAGTAAGACTGAGAGATCCTCCATGAGGATCTAAAAATTCCACAAGAAGAAGCAGAGGAACAACAACGTGAGTTAGACTTAGAGATCCTCCACGAGGATCTAAAAAGACAAAACCGGAGCATTCATGGTCATGGACAACTGTAACACTGTCGATACCCCGTTCCAAAAACATTTTGAACACCCATGTACCATGAGCCATGGAGAATAAGGAAAGGAACCAGGAGCTGTGGAAGGAGCTGTATATAGTTTGAGAGGGACTGAGCAGAGAGATGGAGGAAGAACAGAACGAAATCTTCTTTGGTGTTGGAAACGGTTTGCACTAATAAGACAGGAATTGTGATCGGCTGGTAAAATAAATCCCTAAAGGATGCAAAGTGTGAACAAATGGCATGAATAAGTCATAGCAAACAGAGTGGTCAGCAGTGAAGTCACTATAAAGTGTTAAGGAAAGAAATTTCAATGTTTACAAGTGCAGGACAATAGAGTGAGCTTCACCAAACATGTACAGAAGCTATTGTTGATTCATTGCCATTGTTTGTGTTAAACAGTAACCTTTTAGGGTCACGGAAGGCTTGTGGATGGTATATTCACTGGCAACGATTACACGTTGACCACTGGACCGACTATGTTGAAAATGAAACTCGTCAACAATGGTGAAGTACACATTTCCACAAATATGTTAATTAAACAGAGCAGGTGAAAATATTGCACTTGAAATCAGATTGTTATGGTCACTGTATGACCGGTCAGGATGTTACAAATTGGTTCAACAACCTACTACGAGATCACTACACATGCCATCCTTGTAACTCCCTCTTTCTCTTCATTAAAACCCTTATGTACCCCCTCGGGAACTGTGCAGCCTTTTCATGTCCATTTCCATAAAAACAACATCACCAGCGTCTGTCCTGTGTGCAGCCTCCTTGACACTATGTGCAGTCCCCCAATACCCCCACAAACACTCCCCAACCCCACTCTAACATACTATTTGATTGCACCCACTCTGTGTTTATATCATCGCAATTGCGTTGTTGAAATCAAACATATACCCGACACAGTATACGAATACGGTCTTCGTGGTCTCTCTAGGCCGTAATCCCAACCCTCCTCTGTCTAGACGTTCATGAAGACAGCTGTTGCTGCAAAGGCAGCTTCGAGGCTTTTGTACTCAGAAACTGCAAACATTGTGGAGTTTCCTTTTGAAGATACAATGGGAGCTTAGAAAACGTCTCAGAACGAGATGCTCTGCAGGATAGTCAAGAACAGGCCAAGGTGTTTTCGTTTGTCCAAAAGCAAATATAACTCGGAAGAAAATGTTTTGGTAGATTATTATATATATATATATATATACATATATATACATATACATATATATATATATACATACATATATATACATATACATATATATATATATATATATATATACACATATACATACATATATATACACATATACATACATATATA
>BROF01007810.1:0-13138 GCA_024346535.1 Eptatretus burgeri | reverse complement strand
ATAGCAGAGGCTGTAAGGTCCAACCCTAAAACAGCCTCGTACACAGGTTGGCTCCCGGACTATATGCTCCGGGTGAAACTGTTATCATTTTGTATCCACTTCCCGGATTATAACTAAACTTGTTATTTTTCTCGGTTATATGAAATAAGGTATTATAAGTTTCCTTGGACAATAAAGATGCCTCATATTCTTTTGTTGTGTCAAGTTGTAGTGGGTATGGGAATGAAGATGTGTGGTCGTTTGTTGTGAAATTGAAACCAAGGATTGTGCTTCTCATCTTATTTAATGAGATAAAATGTCTTTATATTGGTATTTATTAATTATGTTCATGTTCATCAACTGGTTTAAAATGGCTGATGCTTCATTAAAACAATTGTTATTTCCAGCCTTCTTACTGCCTAACAACAATAACAGTCAATTAACTAATTGTGATTGGTCATTTGGAAGAAAACTAACACCTGAACCAAGGATACTTAAAGCCCGAATACTGTGTTTCTCCTTCTCATTCTTCCTACTTTTGCCAGAAAGACTAACCCTATAATTAACAGAGTCCAACAGATCAATATATACTCTATCATCATTATTTTTCATATCAATGGTTTATCAATATACTTTGATTCATCCCTCACAGTTGAACCTTGTCTTCCATCTTTTCTGAGAAGAAACATTAATCTCAGAGTAAGTTTAATGGGAGGTTGAGCAGAACTCAAGAACCTTAATTCATCATTAAATATCAATACCTTTTCTTGAACAAGATGAAATATTCCTGGTTGTTCTGTTGGAATGAGTCCTGCTTTGGTTTTTGATTCCGCTGAATATTCATTGTTTTGAAGAGCATTCACAATATAATCAGGGGGTTGATTAATCTCTTCCAGTTGTTGAAATAATCCTTCATCATCATATTCTAATTCTCCTATATGCTATTATTCTTCCTCCGTCATTTGATTGAAATCTTTTAACATTTGAAGTTTTTTAGGAGTATATTCTATTGTGGGAACTGTGGAAACATCTACAATTTTTCTTGGGAAGTTTTTAAAAGTGGTTTAAAATTTTTTGCTTGTTTTCTTTCAAATGTTTCTTCACATATTAGTATTTGTCTGCATTTCTTCTTTATGTCTTCCTGTTGTTTTACAACTTTTGAAATCAACTCTTGATGCTCCTTAAATCTTCTTGCTCTTTCTTTCTTTCGCATCCATTTATTTATTGGAAAATATCATTTAATATCTCAACTTGTTTCACAATATATTTATATTTTTCAGTCGTGTGCTTCATATAATCCCCAAATTCCTTTTTACTGCATAATGTGGAACAATTGTCTCTCCAAAAGTTGTTTACATCTATTGAATCTAACTTGAATAAAATTAAAGTATAAGCATTGTTTCTTATGGAACGACAAGGAAGTTGAAAGTATGATTGACTAAGATAAATACAATTACAAGAAGAATGTCGCCCTCTTGTGTAGTAGCTGTCCAGCACCGTTTGCTTTCTCTCATTAACACAATCATCAACTAGAGGGGAACACTCGGTAGAGTGCAAAACCTCCGCCGCTAATACTGCTAGGTCACTTAAGTGAACCTGATATCCTATTCATTGTAAGTCAAAACAGATCAGACTCTACTGAACCACGATTGAATAAACCAAACTCGATCGACACGCATGTAGAAATGCCCAAAAAAAAATTTAAAAAAAAATCAAATTTTTTTTGAAAAAAAGTTACAAAATTTCTGGGTTTTTTTCTTCTAACAATTTTTTTTTTGCGTTGGAAATCACTTAAAACATGTAGAAATGCAAAAACTAAAAAAATTCAAATATTTTTCAAATAAAATTGAAATTTTTTTGAAAAAAAAGTTGCAAAATTTTGTTTTGTTTTCTCAAACAATTTTTTTTTTGGTTGGAAATCACTTAAAACATGTAGAAATGCAAAAACAAAAATTCAAATATTTTTTCAAAATGGCCACCATAGCGGCCATATTGGACTTTGCACCAAGTCCAAAATCTAATGGCATGATCCTTGGACTATACCTAATCCCCCCACCAAGTTTCGTCAAAATCCGTCCAGGAGTTTTTCCGTAATACTGTTCACAAACAAACAAACAAACAGACAGGGGTAAAAACAGTAACCTCCATCCATCTTCGATGGCGGAGGTTAAAGATAACTAGGTTCTTTTTTGATTTATCCAAATCTTGGGGAGAAGGTATATCATCTGTATTATCACTAAGAATACAAGTTATCAGTTTTGATTTCTTTTTATATCTCTGTGTATCACAAAATAGTTGTATTATACCTTCAATGTTGTCATCATTTAGTTTGTTTTGAAGTTTAAATAAACTGATTATATCTTCTTTTTGAAGACCAGCATTAAAACGTTGTGAGAGTAGTTGATTATCAGGTTGAAAACTCGACTTTGTGAAAATTATTAAATTATTATAATCTAAAAAGTTGGGAGTCAGGAGCATCTTGAAAAGTAAGCAGGTTTTCCAACATCCGCTTGAACCAACTATGTGACATCTTAATGAATTTGGAAGATTTTTATGGTTGTTAAATTTTATCTTATTTTCCCAAATGGGTTAAAAAAAATCATTCATTTATATATTTGGAAAACAGGTTATTTAATTGATTATTGACTTTTTTAGAAACCTATATGTTAACCTAATTACGGTTTTAATTTCAAGATAATCCATTATTTTATTTATACAATATCTTGTGTTGATATTTCCCCAAAAATGATAATCGCAAATAACATATAACAACAATCCTTTGAACATTTCTCTAATATGTTCAGTATCTTCCCTTGTAAGGAAAGGTGTGTTGTCACCCTCATACTTTACATTCATTTCTCTAATCAATCTTATAAAGTAATTCATTTTTGGTGTAAATCTAAAAGAATTATTTTCCTTTTTATATTTTTTATCAACATAACTTAGAAGATGATTACAGAATATACATTGTTTATGAGTCATTCCATCTGAAATCACCAAATTTAAGAAAATGTTTCCAGTTGACCACATCAGATTTACTTTAAACTTTCATAAAATAGTCCCCAGGTATCAAAATTAAGCTGCATCAAATTTTAGGTCCATAGATGCAGTGAACTCCGAGATATTCAGGGTTGAAAATGTGGTTGTGGCCCTATTTTTATGGTCGTTGCGAGCATCACAAAATGAATGGCTACTTTTAAACTCCCACAACTTTTTAAATATTAATGCTGGAGCCTTGAAATTTTCAGAGATTATTCTTCTATAACTGCTCTAGAAGATACAAACATAAAACTGAGTACACATCTATTAAATTTTATGACCTGATCAGTTGAAATCCAGAAAAAAATATTGGTTTTCTATGAAGACCCAACTTTGAGACCCCATATATTTTTATTGACCCATCCCAGAAGCTTGAAATTTTTTCATGTAATAAATGTATGGTAGTAGTATTCAAATTCATGTTTACTTTTCTTAATCAGTCATATATAATACAGTCATGATCCCTCAAAAATTGAAATTTTTCATTTTTCCACAAAATTCAGGTGAGGATTGCAAAAAAAAAAGACAAGGTATACCACTTAAAATTGTCCACCATTGGAAAGAGCATATTCAAGTTTACAAAAGTGTCAAATATCAAAGTGGTATATTTTTAAAATATATATTTCTATTTTTTTTTAAACTGTTGTTAACACTGTGTTATTTTCTCTTTGTGGAGGATGTAAGTTTTTCATTAACATGACTTTAGGTTCAAGGTGTGGGCATCATGGTAATCATGAACGATTAGTTCTATGATTCAAATTAATAATACAAAAATATATCACATACTGCAATAACAATGTTATAAAACATTTCATGTAAATGATTTGAATAGGCCCTTGATCTGCTTTTCCAAGTCAGGTGTGAGCTTGTACTGCCTCAAAGTTGACGTTAGGGGATCATCAATAACTTTCATCACATGGACCAAAGGAACCCAACAAATGTCCTCCCTTGAATGTAACTATCTACACTGCTGACATCACCAGATCAGCCACTATTCCTGAGTTCTATTTTTAGCCCCAGCCAGATGAGTTAAGCTCTTGCTATTTACAAATGAGAAACAAAGAATTACAAATTCAAATTTCAAAGTATTGTGTTCATGGTATCCTCATAGCAGATGATATGTATGTACATTGTATATACATGAACTACACATATATGTAAAAGGAGTTCATTAAATAGCACACACAACACGCACAGCACTGGCATAACATCATTTATTCAAATATTTTAAAAATATTGACAGAAACATTATACCACTTTGATATTTGACACTTTGTAAACTTGAATATGCTGTTTCCAATGGTGAACAATTTGAAGTAGTATACCTTGTCTTTTTTTTTTGCAATCCTCACCTGAATTTCAGGAAAAAATGTAAATTTTCAATTTTGGAGGGATCATGTCTGTATTATATGTGACTGATTCAGAAAAGTAAACATGTATTTGAATACTACTACCATACAGTTATTACCTGAAAAAAAATTCAAGCTCCTGGGGTGGGTCAATAAAAATATATGGGGTCTCAATGTTGGGGCTTCAAACAAAACCAACATTTTTTTTCTGGATTTCAACTGATCAGGTCATAAAATTTAATACAGGTATACTCAGTTTTATGTTTGTTTCTTACAGAGCAGTTATAGAAGAATAATCTCATAAAATTTCAAGGCTCTAGCATTAATATTTTTAAAGTTGTGGGAGTTTAAAAGTAGCCGCTCATTTTGTGATGCTCGCAACGACCATAAAAATAGGGCCACAACCACATTTTCAACCCTCAATATCTCAGAGTTTAACGCATTTATGGACCTAAAGTTTTATGCAGATTCATTTTGATACCTGGGAACTATTTTGTGAAAGTTTAAAGGAAATCTGAGGGGGTCAACTGGGAGGCCTCCGGTGATATGAGGTGGAATGACTCTTATAGGCTTTTGACTCTGTGTTTAATCCCACTCTATCACATGCAGGACAATTCTCAAATTTGTCAAATGGAGAATCAGGGAATTCAAGGGGCTCAAAATCTATCATATTTATAAAGTAAAACTTTACTAAAACTAAAATTCATCTTCGGTACTTTCACAATCATCTATGAAACTACTTTCATAACTATCGTTTGAACAGAAACTCTCGGTATCATAATCTTCAAAATCTTCGGTTGAATAATGACATATTTAATTTGTAGAAAAAAAACATTACCATCGATAACAATATACTTTTTTCATTAACAGATTCAACTTCTACATTTTTTATATTAAAGGTAATTTTAAAATGATCCTTACCTACTATTGAACAAAATGTCATTTCACCTGATATATTAACATCCTTTATTTCATCAGGATTTACATCTTTTGGGTTGTTGAAAAAAAATACAAATTTCTCCTTGCATATTACAGATGGTCTTATCTTTTCTTTCTTAAGCTTCATCCATAAGGTTTCTATTTTTTGATACTTTTTCTTGTTTCATTGATTTTTCTAGTTTTGAATATATTACATCTAAATTTGTTTTCTTTTTATTCCTCATGTT
Source organism: Eptatretus burgeri (assembly GCA_024346535.1). Taxonomy (NCBI): domain Eukaryota; kingdom Metazoa; phylum Chordata; class Myxini; order Myxiniformes; family Myxinidae; genus Eptatretus; species Eptatretus burgeri. Next base: position 7,605 of record BROF01007810.1, on the reverse strand, counting down.
TATTTAAAGAGTAATTAATATTACAATTAAGAGTCAGACTTAAAACCGTTATTATTCTTGTTCTTAGATAATTCTCATCATCGAATCCGAGTATGAAAGCAGAATAATTTGTGCAATTACATACTCCCAAAAATGATTCAAATTTACAAAAATGATCAAAATTATTCATTAAATTTTTCAAAACGGTAGATTTGAGACATACATTTCTATCTCTGAATGTCAAAGAATAATTATTATTTTCTTTCTCTTGATTTGATATTACATTTTCTTTCTTTGAAAATATTAAAGTAAATAAACATTTTTGATATTCTGTTAAATATTGTAGTTTTGGTTTATCACAAATTTTCTTTTTTTTTTTAATAAACCATATACTACAACTAATAAAGGTTTCTAAAATTATCTATATTTCGTGAACGATCTTTTGTACAATTAATAAAATTCGAATTTGTCAATTCATTATAACAATTTTTATAACATGTATGAGATTCAGAATCCAAAGGAAAATCTGGAGTAAAAAAGTCCTTTAAAAAAATCAAAAACTTTAAAAAGTTCTTCATTTGTTAAATTTCCAGATTCTGCATAATTTAATTTTGGAATCTCGAGTATACTCGAGTATCCATTCAAACAGAATAAAATTATTAATGAAACCAATTTTTCGTTTTAATTCATTTATAAACTTGTCTTTTGCATCTTGATACATTGTATTTATTAAGTGAAAAAAGTTGGAAGATAAAATGGTTTTAAGCACAGATTCACCTATACATTAAACTAAATTTTCATCAAGAACATTTTATTTTCAGCAAAATTTCTTATATGAATATGGTGAATACAACATACTGCGATGTTTGTATTCATGAATATAAATATTATAAAAAACACCTTCAAACCAACAAACACACATTCAATCTTTTCAGACAAATATCACCACTTGACCAAGAAACAAAACATTGTGATAGATGTGATAATGATATTCTTAAATTATTTATAAAAAACACCTTCAATCACGCAAACACGAGAACAATGAAAAAAGGGAAGCTAAATTCTCCATTGAAAACACTGATGGGGCATTTAAATAGCATATAAAAATAAGATTGTTTCGTTTAAGACCCTGGGCCATCTTCAATCATGGAAGCTGTTGATATGGTTAAACAAAGTATTGAACTATAATTAAAAACACATTAAGTGAAATGAAAACTTTTAAGTTTTATATGGGAGTAAAATTGTAAATGGTAAGACAAGATGATGAAACTACTCCCTAAATGAGAACAAACCCTCACTTTATCTCATCATTTCAAGATTTTGTAAGATGTGATGTTGATGATGAATTCCAGAGACAAAAACAAGATGTTGATAAATCCACTACCTCCTCTAGTGTTATTATTACAAAAATAATCATTTTCGATATACATCTTAAAATCAGATCCTCTTCAAGCTTCTTCTTGTATTGATTTACCAAAACAGATAAAACTTTAGAAAGCAGTTGTTCATATTCAAAACAAAGATAATAAATGTTTTCTATGGTCTGTTCTTGCTCACTTACATCCTCCACAATGGAATGCTGAAAGGGATAAACACTATAAAAATACGAGAATACATTAAATGTTAAAGATTTAAAGTTTCCAGTGTCATTGAGAGATATTCCTAAATTTGAGAAAATGAATAATCTATCTGTTAATGTATACGGATTAACGGATACAAACAAAGTTCAGATATTAAAAATTTCAAACAACTATAAAAATGATGAAACGCACATTGACCTTCTCCACTTTACTTCGAAGGAAAAACCACATTATGCTTTCGTCAAAAATTTCTCAAGATTAACCAAATCACAACGAAACCAGAGAAAATGTAAAACGTATCCTTGTAAGAGATGTCTCAACTCCTTTCATACAAAAGAACGATTAAATCAACATTCGAAATATTGTAGTAATCATAAATCAACCATAATCAATTTACCAAAAGCAGGTTCAAACATATCATTCAAAGATTTTAACAAATCTATAAAACATCCGTTTGTGATATATGCTGATTTTGAAAGTATCCTTGAAAAGATAGATACTGTTTCTCCAGATCAAAATAAATCATACACAAATAAATATCAAAAACATACTCCTTGTGGTTTCTGTTATTATATCAAATCAGCTGTTGGTGATGAATACAACAAGTTAGAACTTTATAGAGGAGAAGATGCCTCAGAAGAGTTTGTAAGACGATTGGAAAAAGACTGTGTAAGACTAAGAGAAATAATGGTGAAAACCTATAAACCAATGTCATTAACAAATGGAGAGAAAAAGAAATTTAGAAAGAACAGTATCGGTCATATTTTTGAGGAGAAAATTGAGGGAGACGTCAAGGTTAGGGATCACTGTCATCTTACTGGTAAATATCGAGGTCCAACTCATTCCCGTTGTAATCTTAATCACAAGCCTCCAAATTTTATCCCTGTCTTTCTTCACAACAATGCTCACTATGACACACATGTATTTATAAATGAACTTTCAGACATCTGGAGATATTTCTGCCATTCCTAACACAGATCAAAAATACATCCCATTCACAAAAACAATTCATACACCCCCCATAACACATATCAGATTTCTTGACACATACAAGTTTATGTCAAGTCCATTATCTAACTTGGTATCAAAGATTAAAAACTTCCCGAATCTTAAATCACATTTCCCAAATCAAGAAAATATTGATCTCTTATCACAAAAGGGAATATATCCGTATGACTATATGGATTCATTTGAGAAGTTTAAAGAAACACAACTTCCTTCAAGGGAAAGTTAAATAAAACTCATATTTCCGATAGAGATTATACACAAGCTAAAAAGGTTTGGGAGAAGTTTAATACAAAAGAATCTTGGAGAACATCATGATTTGTATCTTAAAACTGATGTATTGTTATTGGTTGATGTGTTTGAAACTTTTAGAACAGTCTGTCATAATAAAAATTCTTATGGATTAGACCTCGTTCACTATTACACAGCGCCAGGCTTGTCTTGGAGTTCTATGTTAAAAATGACAAAACAAAATTTGGAATTAATCAGTGATATAGATATGCTTTTAATGAGAGAGAAGGCTAAGAGAGGAGGAATATCTCAAGTATGTTCCAAGAGATATGCTAAAGCAAATAACAAATATATTCCTGATTATAATAAGAATGAGGAAAAAACTCTTACCTGATGTATTATGATGCTAACAATTTGTATGGGTGGGCGATGTCTCAATCTTGAACTTATGGAAAACTGAAATGGGTTAAAGAAAAACACTATGAAAAAGTTTTACTTGACATTGTCATCTCCTCTCAAAAAGAATTGGATGAAGCTCAAGTTGGATATTATTTTGATGCTGATTTAAAATATCCAGAAGAGCTTCATAACAAATGTAAAGACCGACCTTGTGCTCCTGTTAAAGAAGGTCCAAGAAAAGAATGGTTAAGTGATTACCAACAGTCATTTAATATAAAAGGTAAATCTCTAGAAAAACTACTTACAACATTAAATGATAAAGAAAGTTATGTTTTACATCAAAGGAACTTGAGACAATATTTATCTGCTGGTTTGAGAGTGAGAAAAATTCATCGAATTTTGAAATTTAAACAAAGTCATTGGTTAAAGAAATATATTGATTTTAATTTAAAAAAAGGAGAACAGAAGCAAAAACAGATTTTGAGAAGGACTTTTATAAATTAATGAATAATGCTGTATTTGGAAAGACTATGGAAAATGTTAGGAATCGACAAAACATAATACTTTCTATATCTTGGAAACAGGCTTCAAAGTTAATTAATAGACCAAGTTTTGAAAGAATGGAGTTGTTTTCAGAGAACTTTTGTGCAATTCATTTAAAAAAAAGAGAGTATTGAAATGGATAAACATATTTATATCGGAACATCAATTCTTGACTTGTCAAAGTTGTTAATGTATAACTATTACGATAATAATTTTAAATTAAAGTATAAGGATAATGTGTCATTGTTATATATGGATACAGATAGTTTTATATTAGAAATTAAGACAAGTGATGTATATGAGGATATGATTGATAATATTGATATGTATGACACAAGTAATTATAAGTCTGATCGTATGTTGTTTTTATTAAAGAATAAAAAGGTTATTGGTAAGTTTAAGGATGAGTTGGGTGGAAAGGTCATGAGTGAATTTGTGGGTTTGAGCTCAAAGTCTTATGCTTTTACGTATATTGATAATAATAACATTGAAAGGTGTGATCAGAAGCTAAAGGGAATAAAGAAAAATATAATCAAGGAAACAATAAACTTTAAACATTATTACAACTGTTTAATCTTTAGGCCCTGTCACACCTTGACGATTGAGCCAACGTATGCCTGACGTATGCAAAATCGGGCTAAAACGCCGGCACACGTCGAATACGTTATGGGTAAGTTTGTATACGTTAAGAGCACGCTGAAAAACACTGCCATACGTTGTAGTACGCTGGCTTTCATCGTTGTACTTTGCGGTTGTTCTCAAATTTTAGCATGCTTGAAATTTTACGACGTATGCCAGCGGATGACTCACACGTTCCGCTACGATGGCCATAAGTTGTAGGCACGTTATGCGATCGTTGACACACGTTACTTGTAAGTTACTCATAAGTCGAAACACGTCGAGGTAATGATTAGCATACCCGAAACTTATTTATAACCTTTGAGTAACGTGTTTGTCGGCACGTTACAAGATCCTTGACACACGTCGAGGCACGTTAAGCGATAGTTGACACACGTCGAGGCACGAGACTTGTAAGTTACTCATAAGTCGAAACACGTCGAAGTAATGCTTGGCGTACCCAAAACTTATTTCTAACCTATGAGTAACGTGCTTTGAACCTATGCGTAACGTACCTCCAATGCATATTGATGTATGTAGATGTATTTGATTAACGTCTTCCGGACGACCACAGAACTTGCTGAACATGTTTCTAATTTACAGCTTCCATATAATGGCGTATTGGCAGCATTTTAAAAAAACAAAAAAAAGAACAATAACTTCCGATATTTTGTCACGTGCCGTTACGTCACGTCCGATTGCCTCTTCAATTTGCTCATGTCTTATTCTTAGTTCCTCCTCTGTGAATATTTTCTGTTTGAGGATATTGTCACGTCGAAACTTAAAAGCAAATGTCCGAATACATTTTAAAATTCGTGATAGACTAAAAAAACAAAAAAAAAAACAACTTCAGATATTTCGTCACGTGCCTTCACGGAGCCAAGGAGAAAAAAAGAAAATGTGCCTTGACGGAGAAAATAAGTTTGGGTATGCTAAACATTACCTCGACATGTTTCGACTTATGAGTAACTTACAAGGAACTTGTGTCGACATGTGTCAACGATCGCATATCGTGCCTACAACTTATTCCCAGCGTAGCGGAACGTGTGAGCCATACGGCGAGTAAGTCATAAATTTTTCAGCCTGCTTGAAATTTCAGGACGTACTAAACGTACCACGAAATATGACAGCGTACTTCATCGTTTTTCAGCGTGCTCTTAACGTATACACAACTTACCCATACCGTATTCGACGTGTGCCAGCGTTTTAGACACATTTTTCATAGGTCGGCATACGCTGGCTAAATCGTCAAGGTGTGACTGCATGGTTGACACTTCCAATTCTCAGACGGTTATGATTTAAATCGGCGAGCGGCAGGTTTTTAACAGGCTACGCCACGAGTTTGGCGGCGATATGTGCAGCGCGCTATGCCGAAGTTAAACTATCGTTGGGCATAGGTTGTGAACGCCGACAACAGGCTAAGCCATTCATTGGTATAAGTTATCTATAAGACAACGAAACGTTCTGTGCCCGTTACTAATATGTTATGCAAACGACCAACACGTTATGAATACGACAAAAACTTAAAAAGAAAAACATCAAAATTTCAGCGTACGCCAACGTTTTACAAACATTTTTATACGTTGCCATTGCTGGCTAAATCATCAAGGTTTGACAGCGCCTTTGAAGAAGGAAGAGTACAGAAAATGAATACAATAAGAAGTTATAAACATATATTATATACAGAAGAGATAAATAAGAAAGCATTATGAGCTTTTGATGATAAAATATATATTTTAGAGACTGGAATTAAGAGTATCCCTTATGGTACAAGTGTTAAAAGGCATCTTTTTTACTGATTTATAAATGATCGAACCAAGCAACAACCAAACCAAAAAGTGGAGATGTTATCAACCCTGGTATTTGAAGGTCCCATGACACTCAAAACTTTCTGGTTATTTATATATTAACTTGACCTTCCTCGTGAAGAAGTCACACATGTTTCTTTTTTTAAATAAAAAATGGGATAATTAGACCAATATTTCGAACATTTCTGGTGCTTTTCACAACTTGCTATGCCCCGCCCCTTAAAAAAGTTGACCAGCGAACCGCAGCCTTCATCTCATCTGCAGAACACGACTCGCACAGAGTGGATTGACTAGATGTCGCATGCCGTATAAAGTACGTACAAATGCATTGTGCACATGTGTTTGCTATCTCATTGATCGTCTTAATTCCTGTGATTGTTTCCCGGAAAAGAAATTCTGCTTCTGAGCCGTGTATGCACAACAATCACGAGGCAATTATTTATCCTTTAACTACCTTGTCGTAGTCGTGTATAAATCCAATACATGTATGCACAATAAAGGGCTATACCATGTCCACAAAATATTAAATGTGACTGTTGAACCTTTCCATTAAAAAAGAAACTTACAGGGACCTACAAGTAAAATACTAAAGATTAATATTGCATCATTTCAAGGCGCAAGGAGATAATTTTAAAATCAAACAATGTGAAAAACCTGCACCCACATTTTGCAGCTTATTGAATTGTTCGTTGAAACCAGCCTGCTGGGATATGTACTATTCCACATACATGCAAGCCAGGTATGGCTGCACTCGACATCATGGGTTTATTCCAAAGTGAAGGTACTGCTTCCATTGGCTTGCGATTCTTTAACATTTAGCCAAAATACTGTAATAAATGAACAGGGAAAAATATCTTGGCACAACTATGAAAGACAAATTTATCTGTCCTATTACACAGCCTCATAGCCTCGGAACTCTTACGCATTGACTGAAACATTGTGTGCATGCTAATACAAGTTACTTGTCAACTCCAGAGTCGAGACTCGTCCGATAAATCCGTCGTCCGTCCGACTTGTCCGATAAATCTGACGTGCTGTCGCTTTCTTTTATTATTCTCTTTTCTTCATTGTTTTCTACTGGTGCTACATGACGACAGAAGGAATAATATAAATTAAAATGCAACAGAACGTCAGATTTATCGGACTACTCGAGGCAATTGTGTCACAAGGTGTGTTCTGCACACAAGTTTTCATCGTATCTGGACAGCGAGATTGCTTCGTTTTATGCGCAGAGAGACACGGCCGATGACATGGGCTCGCCTTGCTTCAGGACCTGCCACACCTTGACGATTTAGCCAATGTATGCAAAATTGGGGTAAAACGCCGGCACACGTCGAATACGTTATGGGTAAGTTTGTATACGTTAAGAGCACGCTGAAAAACACTGCCATATGTCGAAGTACGCTGGCTTTCATCGATGTACTTTGCGGTTGTCCTCAAAT
>BROF01007807.1:0-13187 GCA_024346535.1 Eptatretus burgeri | reverse complement strand
GTTGTAATTTGGAATATCCATGATTACCTCAGCCCGATGCGTTTGATGAAAGTGATTGTGGTTCTGGTGGCATCATGTTTGATGAGCTGCCCTGGGGGCAGCGCTCGCAGAGTGCGCCAGCGATCGGAACCCAGGCCGGAGCACGAGCCTGTGTCAACCTTTGGGATGGTGATTGTACCAGTTTACATCCAATACACCGCCACCGAAGGTCATTTACTCATCTTATTTCACCTTAAATATGGGGAATTTCAGTTGAAAGTGTCTCGAAAGTGGGTTTTCTTGGGGTCCAGGAACAGATTAATTCACTCCATTATTTCTTATTGGGAAAATAGCTTGGGAATCGAACTTTTTGCAATCCAAACAGCCTCCTGGAACGAATTTAATTCGGATATTGGGGACACCACGAACTGGTATATTCCGAACTGTTATATTTTTATTTCAGTAAAAAAAGAACTGGTATACATACCCACTCGTTAACGTCCGTCTGGCCGCACGTTCGCCTTAGGGCCCCCCTGCGGTTGCCTTGTGGGCACCTTGAGGCTACTTTGCGTCTGCCTTGAAAATTCTATGGCCGCTGCAGGGACGTCCTAGCGTCACCGTGCGACATCAAATCAAAGACCGTACGGCACCTCCACGTTTTCGGTCTCCACAATTTCTAAATACGGCGTGCGGCTCCCCCAAAAAAAAAACATATGTGACTGCAACATTGTGTGACCATGGAAATACTGCGGCCGCCGTATAATTGCTGGTGGCCGTAGATTTTGGAGACCCCACGGCCGCCGTGGCAAAGAAGAAAATACGCTCTCTCGAAGCAGATCGCGACCAGGTGAGTCTGGTGTCACCAAACGAGGTAGGACGGTCCCATGGTGCGAGCGGGTATATACCGAGTTTGGGGGGGGGGCAGAGGCCACAGGGTCTCTTGGCCTAATACGGGCCCCCAGTATGATTGAACCAGAATGTATGCTGAATGCGAGTGGGATGGCATGGGGGAGTACGCAAGACGGTGCGGGGCACGCACCGACCCAGACGGGGGTGACAAACGGCCCGAGCGAATGGCTCGGGCTCCGCAGGAGTAGGGCACCACTGGAATCTGGGGGGTCCGGCCCTCCATTTATCCCTCAGGGACTGGTGAGTGGGGTTCGGAACACGGGAGGCCGGACGGTGCCACTGGCTCCGTAGGACGGAAAGACCGACCTGACGGCGTATTTGGCCCAGGTTGACCACGTGGCCAGGGGTAATGGCTGGAGCATGGAGGAGAGCGGGATCCAGCTTGTGCCGGCACTGCGCGGTGCGGCGGCCGAGGTCCTGACCACGATGCCCCCGGGAAGGATAACATTGGCAGGCCTCCTTTCGGCCCTAAATAACTGATTTGGAGTGGAACAGCAGAGCGAGCTTGTTAAAGCTCAGCTCAGTGGGCGTAAACGTCAGCCCCACGAAAAGATGGGGGATTTGGCATACGACATTCGCCGCGCGGTGGGGATCGCGCATGCAAATATGGCACTGCTCTACCAAGAAGACCTTTCCCTGGACTATTTTATCCAGGCTCTTGCGGGCACCGACACCGGGGCCCTGCTGACAACATTTCGCCCGGAAAACCTCCAGAAGGCGGCCGACGCTGCTGACTGGTGGGAGACAGCAAAGCCGCCTGGCTGGAGGATCCGAGCGACATGCGATAGCTGTCCAGCAGGTAGGCTCTGTGGACAACCGTGCACCGGGAGCCTGGGCTGGTCTTGGCTCCCGAGCAGAGCTGGAGGCAATGGTCCGGGACATGGTCGACTGACAGTTAGCGGGGCCTGGGCCATGGCAGGCGGCTCACAGGCGGACACATGATGGGCCATTGGCGGATACCCCAATTCGGAATGAGGGGGGGGGTATAATTTGGAATACCGGAGGCATGCACCTTACCCGGTGAGGTGTTTTAACTGTGGTCAGATGGGCCACCTGCAGCAGCGGTGTAGGGCCCCATGCAGGGAAAGGCCTCGGCCCCCCAGACCACCATCTCCACCCAGTACAAACCGGAATAGCTGGCCCTCAACACCACCCCCACCCCCCCCCCCACCCCCTCACCTGCTAGTCCCAGGGAAACTAATGAGTGCCGAACATATAGGGCCGTGTTCGGCAGACCCAGATGTGGAAGAGCCCTCAGAGCTGCGACAGGTCATTTATTGTGGCCAAATTGGCACTGGTAGTTTAACAATTAGGTGCAAAATTGACGGCGCAGGGGTAGACAGCATTGTGGGCACAGGAGCAAGCGCCACGATCATCAGCCCTGTGGTCCTTAATTTGAGTATGGACGGTGGGATGAGATCCACCGTCTGCAAAATCGTAGTTTGCAGCGAGCGACCAGGGCAATAGCCCCCATTATAGGGCGTGGTTTCGTGACCCTTAAATTGTGCATGGTTAAAAGGAGAATTGAGGTTTGGGTGGCGGATGTGTGCGACCCATGCTTAATTGGGTAAGATGTGCTGACCGCCGGTGGTTGTAAAATCAACTTGGGCCAAGGAGTCATGCAGTTGGGTGGTGAGGAGTTGCCGTTGGGGGGCTTGAGCATGGATGAGAAGGTCGAGCTGGAGGTTCCCAACTCCGTTGTCATCCCCATGGGTGCCGAGGCAGTAATCCCGGCACGGTGGCAGGCATACCCAACCTGGCAGGGCTCCTGCGGCCTGGCCGAACTAATGGCGGGGCAATCGACCCCGAGGTTTAGTCGTGGGCCGCACTCTGGTAAATACCAACGGGCCTATCGTGCCCGTCAGGGTAATAAACGTGAGCACGGAACGACACACTATTGGATGGGGCACGAAGGTGGCAGATTGCACCCCAGTGGTACGAGTCGCAGAGCTGGGGGACAATAACATCGAGTCGGACCGGCCCCAGAGGGGGTCTCCAGAGCCTGTTAGGAATTGGCCCGATCCCATTTGCGAGATGGTAAATCGGAATCATGCAGATTTGGAGGACGCCCAGCGGCAGGCCTTGCACAAACTGGTCAACCGACATATAGAAATCTTCTCCTTGTCACCCGAGGATATTGGACGTACGGGCCTGGTGAAACATCAGATCCACACCGACAGGGCCCGGCCTGTCTGTCAGCCCGCTTGATGGCTCCCTTAGAGCAAGAGAGAGGAGGCTGATGAACAGGTAGAAAAGATTGTCAACGCAGGTGTCATTGAGCCCTCGGGAAGTCCTTAGATGTCACCAGTTGTGTTGGTCAAAAAGAAGGATGGGACCACGCGTTTCTGCTTGGACTATCATCAGCTTAACAACGTGACACTCAAAGACTCCTATCCCCTCCCTCGAAGTGACGATACCCTCGACGCCGTTTCAGGCTCTAAATGGTTTTCAACTTTAGACCTCAAGAGTGGGTATTGGCAGGTGGAGATGGATCAGACGGGGAAGGAGAAAACGGCATTTTCTACAGGGAAGGGACTGTATCAGTTCACTGTGATGCCGTTCGGTTTGTGCAACGCCCCCGCCACCTTTGAGAGATTGATGGAGCGTGTGCTGGGAGGCATGCCATGGCAATCATGCCTGGTGTACCTGGATGACGTCCTGTACATGCGAAAACATTTTCCCAGGCAATAGCTAATTTGGATCAGGTGTTTGGGCGCCTCAGGCAGGCAGTGTTGAAGTTGGGCCCGGGGAAATGTACTTTGTTCACAAAGCAAGTGGCCTATCTCGGACATGTGATAGGCCGCGATGGGGTGAAAACCGATCCAGGGAAAATTACAGCGGTAGAGGAGTGGCCCGTACCTCGAAACGTCAAACAGTTACGGGGTTTTTTGGGTCTATGCTCCTACTACCGGCGCTTTGTGGCAAAATTTGCGGACATAGCGAGACCCCTTCACCGGCTTACAGAGAAGGGGTCGAGATTTAATTAGACAGGGGAATGCCATCAGGCCTTCCCCAAATCAAAGGTGTGTTTGACACCCACACCCATTTTTCCATACCCCACCGATGACGGGATGTATACCCTGGACACGGATGCAAGCCAGGAAGGATTGGGGGCAGTCTTGTCTCAGACACAGGGGGCGTGGAAAGAGTGATCGCGTGTTACAGTCGGGCCATGAGTAGGCCCGAACGAAATTATTGTGTCACTCGCAAGGAACGATTGGCCATGCTGTCTGCCATGAGCCAATTCCACCCGTACTTGTATGGGAGGAAATTTTTGGTTCAAATTGACCATTCCTCCTTGCAATGGCTCTTAGGGTTCAAGAAACCAGAGGGCCATATTGCAAGGTGGTTGGAAAAGTTGCAGCAGTACGATTTTAATGTGGCCAATACAGTCGATAACGCTCATGGGAATGCTGATGCGCTCTCTCGACGCCGCTGTCTAGGGGAAAACTGTAAATATTGCACGAGGCACGAGGAGAGGGACCAATTGGCAGACACCTCCCATAAGCTCCTCGTCCGTGCAGCCCGGGAGGTAGGCCCAATTTTGCCACTAACCATGGATGAAGAATTTGGCGATTTGGCGTGGAGCACGGCCCAACGGGAAGATCCCGTGTTAGGGCCCGTGTACGAGTGGGTTCGAGTAAATAAGAGACCCAGTGGGGAGGAGGTCACCCCATTCGGAGCGCGAACAAAGGCGTACTGGGCTCAGTGGAAAACCCTCGAAATGAGGGACAACTTGTATTGCAAGTGGGTGGAGATTCCCTTAGAAAGAACTTCTTGGCTGGTAGTAGTTCCAGACCAATTTAAGACCCAAATTTTGGAACAGGTGCACGGTACCCACCCCGGCAGGCATTTGGGCAGGACCAAAACAACATCTCGGGTCCGTCAGTGGTTTTATTGGGTCAACATGGGGCGCAATGTTCAGGACTGGGTCAATCATGCGACGCCTGTTCTGCTAAAAAGGGACCGGCACGGAGGATGGGGGCCCCGCTCCAACGACATCAGGTTGGGGCCCCCCTTGAGCGAGTGGCCATGGACATTTTGGGACCACTGCCCCCACTCGCCAAGATAATCGATACATCCTCGTGATTATGGACTACTTCACTAAATGGCCGGAGGTCTATGCCCTTCCCAACCAAGAAGCTGGGGTTGTGGCACAGGCCTTCGTAGAAAGATTTATGTCGGCACGGGATTCCAGAGGAGCTGCACACCGACCAGGGTGGAAATTTTGAGAGTGAATTACTAAAAGAAGTGTGCAGTCTCCTATCAATTCGAAAGACACTTACAACGCCCCGAAGGCCACAATCCGACGGCATGGTGGGGAGGTTCAACAGAACCTTAATACAACAATTGGCCCTCTTCACCGCCGATTGTCAGGATGAGTAGGACGAACATCTCCCGTGTTTGCTGATGGTCTCTCGAACGAGTCAGCATGGAGCCACCGCCTGCAGCCCGGCGCTGCTCATGTACTGATGGGAGCTGTGAGCTCCCGTCGATTTGCTGTGCAGCCCGACGCCTGAGCGTCCCTCCGGACTGCCAGGGAAGGGCTACACATGTCACTTGGAGGAAGGCATGGAACGAGTCCATGCCTTCGCACGCCGGCAGCTCCAACAGGCGGGTGTGAAAATGAAGCGCTGGTACGACCACTGGAGCCAGGCGAGTGAATATTCCCCGGGGACGAAGATTTGGTTCTTCAATCCCCGGAGGAGGAAGGGCAGATGCCCGAAACTCACCTCACCCTGGCAGGGCCCGGGGGTCATCCTGGTGCAAATTAGTGACGTGGTCATAAAGATCAAAATGGGACCACGCCACCATGGGCCCTTCCCCGTATCGTCCACGCGGACCGCCTGAGATCCTCTAAGGGTAACCTTATGCCCTCATGGATGGATCGGACCGGAGTGGCCGGAGCCAGGACCACCGCTCCCACGAAGACGCAAGGCTCTTCGAGCCTTGCCCCGAGTACATGGCCCCGGCAGAGATGTGGCAGTCATCCTGTTTGGACATCGGAGCACGAGTTAGTGGGAAGGGTTTTGCGTCGATAAACCGGCCTCATGGGAGCATGAGCCGTCCTCCATGGGGCCTGTGGACTAGTTCGTGGGAAAATAGATTTAGAATGAATTAAGGAGACATGGACGGAGATGGAATGTGTAGTGGAGACGTAGCCAAGCTACGTAGATTAAATGGAACGTGAGTTAGAGTAAGGCACAACGAGGGAGCATGAGATAGTTAGGGGAACATAGGTCGATTGTGGAGTGAATGGAAAAATTGAAAGAAGCATGTTGAGTGAGTGTGGGTCAGCGGGCCCAAGTGTGTGAGCGGAGTGAATGTGGAATGCATGGTGCGAATGAATGATTGGGGGGAGGAGTGAATCCCACCCAAGGGACCCCGGGGTCAGTGTAATGTTAGTTAAATTTACCAAAAGGAGTCGTTCTGTGTTGGTGGTGTATGAAAGCACAAAACCCATTTGGAGGGGTGCAAGAGTTCATTGACTGGCTGGGAGCATGGCTGTTGTAATGAGCGTATCGAGTAGAGGGCACCCCGGGCTCCGGACGAGTCGGCCAGAGTAGGCCATGGGTCCAAGGGACTGGGATAGTGTACTGGGCACGGGTGGCCCATCGGAAACGGGACCCGTAGCACTGAGATGCCACGTGGGCATATACGGGGGAGTAGCCGGGAAGGGCACTCCCCGCATTCATCGGGAGCAGGTAGGCTCGGAGACATCCTCAGGGCCCAGAGGTGCCGTAGTTTGAGTTCGGCAGAGGGTCGTCCATGCAAATTGAGCCACGCTGCCCAGCCACGGAATTGTGCAAGGGCACGAGAGAAAATTTGAGGCAGGGCCCAAATTAATAATGGCCACCAACACAGGCGACGGGAATAGTGGTTGTTGGAACCGATAGCTTAAAGTGACCGACATTTTGAAAAGCCCTGGGGATAGTTTAAAGTTTAATAAATGCTCGGATAGATAGGAAATGTACCCCTTCGCACCATCCATCCCTTCGCTCTCCGTAGGCTGATGGACTCACTTTGGGAAAATTGCTGAACTCTGTGGAGGCTATTCTGGGGCTTCATTGGGCCTCGAGACAGGACGCTAGTCTCTCCATTAGTCCCATCCAAAAAAGGAACTTAGGGGTTGGGAGTAGATGGACAGATTAGGTAAGCCGGACAAAGACGATAAAGGGGGTTCGGGAGACGAAATTATGGAGAGAAAAAAAAAATTAAAATAAAATAAAAAGGGGCTAAATTTTGTTGGTTCTTTGTTGCAAACTAAGGGAGTGGGTATGGACAACGATGGCAGAGGCGATAGGTTGGGGGGGAGACAGTAGGGTAGGTCCGAGCCCGTTTTCGGAGCTGCCAGCATGACCGCACTCCCTCCAGAACCTCACGGACCAGACCAGAGGCCGGCCAGCTTCATGAGCCGACCTGAGAGTGTGCTGTATCTCTGGTCCACTTTTGCCATGCCTCGTTGCCTGCCTTTTGTTTTGACCCCATGCCTGCTGCCCTTGTTTGCATTGCCCCATGTCACCATCCAACCATGTGCGCCAGGACCATCTTCAAGTGTGTTTTGCAGAGACTGCCCGGCAGGCAGCCGCACCACATGAGGACTGCATTGCGCAGCCCATGCATCATTTGCATCCAGTCCATTTTGTGTTTTGTGTCCATCCATTCAAAGGAGCCAGGGACTGCATTGAGTAGCCTGGCTACCTCCTTCTTGCATAAAGGCCAGTTCAAATGGCCTGTGGGATGGCGCATGGCCTGCCGTGTTAGGGCGAGCTGCCTCCAGCAGCTGGGGTATGAAAGGAACACCCAATGGGGACATTTTGAGCAGGCCCTGAGGACGACTGACCTTCAGCTGCTGTGCACTCACCCACATAAAATGACTGTTAACTTGCTGTGCCTCTTTCCCACAGATAAGAGGTGCTGGGCCATGGTTAGTGTAAATAGTTAAAATTGTAAATAAGTTATTGACCCACCTGTTGTTTGTCTTAGCGCCGGCAATGGAGTTAAGTCGTCTGTGTGAGTCTGATAGTTTAGTTATGCAGCGCACTCGATAATTTATTTTTGGGACATGTATGAAAAAATGTCGCACTCAGGGATCCGTAGGTAAATTGAACTTGGGGAAAACTTACACATGCTGGTCACACGCAAATTTGACGACTCGGGACGAGTCTGTAAAAAGGGAGGGGGTAGTGTTGCGAATTTGGAAGCTTACTGCACACAACAGTCAGGTCCTATAGATCAGCTATATCAGTAAGTATGTGTTTCTAGTTAGGGTCCCGTCCTATGTTTAATGGGTGATTAATTGTACGTGCGCTTTGAGTTATTTTATAGTTCGGATTTTTACATTTAAACAACAACAACGCCCATCTTCGCTTCTTCCCCATCTTCGCTTCTTCACCATCGGCCTTTCCCACGCGCATGCTTGTCAAGCACAGCCATGGGCGGAGTCCAATGTGCCAGGCGGGGTTTCTTTGGATGTTGGCGTCTTGGATTTCGCTCCAAATACGGGCATGGTGCCCCTCTCAGCCAATCGGAGGGGTGTGAACACGTCTTCCACCTCTCGGCCAATGGGGAGCCAACGCAACATATTCCTGCTCGACTTCCTGGTCCAGGGGTGGAGACATGAGCACCCCACCCCCCCCCCCCGAGTAATCTCGGACAGCCAGGAGATCGCCAGACACGCCTGTCCAATGAGGAGGGGAATGACACGAGATGGATCCTTCCCACCTCTCAAGAAAAAGGGATAATTGTGTGGGGGCGATCCGCCGAGAGAGTTTTCACGCCGTGAATCGCCTGCCTGCGAGCTGGAGGAGAATCGCTTGCCTGCCTGCCTTGCTGACTTGCTTTTGCCTGCCTCGTCGCCTGTTTTGCCGGTGGAGCGTGCCAGTGCCAAACGCTACCCTCCGTACCTGGTGCTTGGAGCGGAATAGTGTTGCGGGTTCGAGTCCCGCCGGTCCAGATCGTCAAGAACCGCACGAAGCGGGAAGGTCCAAGCCAATCTCTTACCTCCAGCTCACCTTCCCTCAGAGCTGGGGGTATCAATAAAGGCCGCGGCCACCATTTATTTTTGGGTGTGTGTGTGTGTGTGGGCCCGTCTTTGAAGTAAAAATGTTTAAGTGCCGTGTGTGTAAATTGCATTCCTTTTATTCGGTTAACTCTGCCTTCTTGTGTGCTCCCCTGCCCCATTACAAATAAATATCCCTTTTCTTAAATGTTCCAGCTCGTTTCTGTGTTTCCTTCATTGGCTTGGCACGGTGTGTATTGAGAAATAGTGAGGCCGTTTGCGCTGTAAAATTGTTCATTTGGACCGACAGGCCTTGGTAACCTCCGCTCGGGTTACACACGGTTTGGGCACGGTAACAGCTCGTTCCGCTCGAGGACCGTCGAAGGTGTGAATTCCCCAGTAGCTTTGCCACGTGCGTAATTAGGTATATTGAAATTTGGCAATTGACCCTACCCCATGCCGTCAAATTATTGGCGATTCATGGTCCAATAAGGGACCCATGCCTTTCGGACTTATCCGAGAGTCACGACCTAAATTCCTGGTGTTCGGTGGGAGACGACTCCACTGCTCCACCAAGTGGCCGTTTATCGCCACCGATACCCGGCCCCGTAACAATATCACTCCTGTACACCCTTTAGATCCAATTATGTCATTGAAACCTCTTTGACCTTAACACCCTTTCACACCCATTTAGACCCTTTTGCGACATATACACCTTATTCGACCCTTTCCAGACTTGTACATTTTTTTTTAGACCTCTTGGCACTTTGCAACCTTTTGGATACTTTTGATCCCTTTTGTTCTTTCGCCTTTCGACCCCTTTAGACCTGTCGGGCTCTTTTTGACACTAAAACTTTCGACCCCTTTATGACCCTTAAAACACTTTAGCACCTTCGACCTTTGTGCTGCTTTGACCCCTTCGACCCTGAAAACCTTTTGACCTTTTTAGATGCTGAGCCACTTGAGACCTCTGAGAGAATGTAAAATAAAAATTGCTTCAAAAATCGTTGTTGACAAACTTCTTCATACACCATTCACATGGCATCACAAGTTGCAATGACTAATCAAAACTAATATCCCCAAGCGAAACTGATGTTGGAAAGTGAAACTTAAACTACTGATCTCTGGATAATCAGATAGGAAGCCAGAAAATGAAATACGGTGAGACACACCGAATGGAAATTTCTGAAAGTAAAGCTATGGGGAGGATAGAGAAAGCGGCTGGTTGCGGACTGAAGTAGTGATGTGGAGAGGGATAAGTGCTTGTTGGTCATCGGTTGGTATGGAGAGAACTTCGGTAATCCAAAACATGCCTAAATCCTAAGTCCATTTCCCAGCCAAACTTTTGTCAAATCACCCTCACTCCCAAGCAGTACTTTGGAGGTACAACAAGCATGGATTTGAAATCCTCAGTGGTAGAATGGAACAAGGTTGTTGAGGTTACCATCTCCACCCACTGCGATATCTGCACATTGAATTCCCATTTGTATAAATATACTCATTTGAGGTGAGACGGTTATGAACCTGTCAGTATGGTGTACCCTGCCAGTACAGGTGTATATTAGCTTCCCAAATGTTTTTATTGTAGTTTCAGAACATACATGGATTCTTTGGCAAATATACGGTCAGTATGGGGGGGGGGTTGCACCGATCCTCCGCCCCCCCCCCCCAGTCCAACATTCGATCAATTGCTGCGTTCACTCGCAGTGGAACCAAATTCATGGATTCCAAAGGTGGAGATACCATTGTGTTGGTGTTCAGACTGCTGTGCATGTTTGTTAAACTCTGCCAGCAGTGTTCGATTATCCTTTTTCCAAAAGGTATTCCAACGAGGAAACATTGGTGTCTTGAACTTGTGTCGATTCGACTTTGTGAAATTCCTTGTGAACTTTGCACCTTTTACCAGTATTGATCCCAGTTTGTGCTTGAGAGAGATACCTCCATGAATTCCTGATGTTCATTGATTGAGGGATGGGATCGAAGCAGTGCTCAGTGGTGAGCTGTGTGTTTTTTAAAATGTTTTACTACATGTCACTTTCTTTATTTATGATTATGTGCAACAGAAAACAGAAACTTTATTGTCTATGACACTGTCGTGTTTCTGCCATACAGGTCGAGCAAATGTCACAACAAATGAAAGTGTATGACGAACGAATCAATATGATGACATTGAAAAATGAAGGACTTTCAGAGAGTCTAATAAACGTTATGAGCAAGCTGTCAGACATGGAACGTCAGCTTCAGCAGCAGCGACAACAGCATGAGGAGGAGCGACAACAGCATGAGGAGGAGCGACAACAGCATGAGGAGGAGCGACAGAGGCAGCAACAGAATCACGTTGAGAATTGCCAACAAGTAAGCAATCATTATTATGCATTTGCGGCTTCAGATGACAAGAGGGTGAAGATCATGTTCATATCTACATGTTCTGATGGGTTTTAAATTTTAACACCTTGCAACTGCTTGTCATGAGACATTTACAAATGAAGTTTACTTCTGTGGAGAAGTGATGCTTGAAAATATTGCTTCAGAGGCCACATTCAGAACAATGTTCAGAGGCCACTCTTTTATGAGCCTCGACAGTCTGTTAAAAAAAAACACAAAAAAAAACGTCATTCATTCTTTCTGCTTATGTGGAATAGAAAACGTAAACTTTACTGTCAATGACACTGTCTTGTTTCTTCCACACAGATCAATCTGATAACTCAACAGTTGGAAGCAATGGAGTATTACAACAATGAGGTTACTTTAAAAAATCATTACATGAAATGGAAGTTTTTTGAAGTGGAACAGCAACCGCTGGATCACCGACAGAAGAATGTTGAAAGCTGCCAACAAGTAAGCAACTATTATCTAACTTGTGGGATGACAGATGCCAAGGGGTATGAAGATCATGTTCACCTCCACATGTTTTGATGTGTTTTAACACCTTGCAGCTGCTTATTTTCTCCTGCTGATCATAAATGGTCCTTATGCTTCGTAGGACGGTCCAATTTGGCCTTTGTGCCTGAGTTTGACAAATACTATAACACCTTTGAATGACCACCAGACCTTCTGATCACATGCTGGATGCAGTGACAACTGCTGTGCCGAAATCTAATTTGCTCAGTCAACCTCTCCAAATTGATCATGTTTATGATCGAAAGGCTTCATTGGCAAGAGAAAATCCAAAGGAATGAATCCTTCTCGGGCTACTTTTAAAAATTTGAGGGGGGGGATGGGCGGGGAATACTCAAGAATGATGAGACCGAGAGCATCACCACCATCACAACACAGTTGTTGACAAATTATAGGCTTGGGAATTTAATTTGGTCTCATGAAGAAAAGTATTATTATTTCACAAGTATTGAATATTTATTTTCAAAGTGAGAACAGAACTTTGGAAGAACTTTGATGTTTATTCATTAATGGATGGGATAGAAGCGGTGCTCAGTGGTGAGCTGTGTGGTGTTTAATATATTTTCAAACATGTCACTTTCTTTCTTTCTGATTATGTGCAACAGAAAACAGAAACTTTATTGTCAATGACACTCGTGTTTATGCCGCACAGGTTGAGCAAGTGTCGCAACAATTGCAAGTATACGACAAACGAATCGATGTGATTACATTGAAAAATGAAGGACTTTCAGAGAGTCAAACAAACGTTGTGAGCAAGCTGTCAGACATGGAACATCAGTTCCAGGAACAGCGCCAACAGCAGGAGGAGGAGCGACAACAGCATGAGGAGGAGCGACAGAGGCAGCAACAGAATCACGTTGAGAACTGCCAACAAGTAAGCAATCATTATCAAACATATGGGACTACAGATGACAAGAGGGTGAAGATCATGTTCAGCTCCACATGTTCTGATGGGTTTTAATTTTTAACACCTTGCTGGTTATGCTTGTCATGAGACATTTACAAATGAAGTTTACTTCTGTGGAGAAGTGATGCTTGAAAATATTGCACTAAATGAAGTGTTAAGCTCGCCACACGTCGGTGTGCTCCATTTACATTGTCTGTTGAACTTCCATGACTTGAACTACATTTATACAACTTTGATAATATTTTCTATCTTTTCCCAAAGAGTATTTTTTATTGCTTTTCATAAGTTTAAGATTCTTCATTATTTTCCACTGCTGATGTGTGAGTGTTTGTGTTTGACTGAAAGCAATTTAATTCAAAGCTGAAAGGCAACAAAAGGTGAAAATTTTGAAAGGGGGCGTCGACTTTTTATCGGCACTGTGTACAACATATATGTATATGTATATATATATATATGTGTATATATATATATATATATATATATATATATATA
>BROF01007806.1:0-13228 GCA_024346535.1 Eptatretus burgeri | reverse complement strand
ATATATATATATATATATATATATATGCCTTCGGTGGCGGAGGTAATAAATAAATATATATTGTCGTGGATATGGGGTTCGAGGCTTGTCATGAGGGGAAGCATTTGGGCCCCTGCCGGACGCCCGATCCTGAGGCCGCCGGGCACAAATAACTTCATGCACTGGCAGTTTGCTAAGCAACCACAAACGCCAATTGGCACGGCCAATCAGGGCAGGGTTACTCGACTTCGCGTGATACCTTACCTGTGGACGGCAGGATAATTGGGGTCAATGCCCTCAATGCACACTCGGATTACTGCTGAGCATGACAGTGAGTTTGCACTGGCTGACACAGCAAATTATTGGGGGCGAAGTCCTGTCTGACGATACTTGTGCACTGCATCAGACAAATAAAGGAGAAGACAACCGAGACAAATTGGAAACAACAACAAACAATTATTTATTACAAACACACAAGCGAGCAATCATTTAAAAGCAAGTATTTACAAGCAAGAAAGCAAAAAGGCACATTCGAGCAAATTTAACCCGAACACTTATTCTTCTTATTCCATCTTACTTTAACAAAAGACTTGGCCATCATTCACTAAGGGGCAAAGAGTTAAACAAGAAGGACGAAAATAAAATAAAAGTAATGAATGGAGAAAAGGAAAGCAATCCTTCTCTCCCTCATCTCACACAAATATACAGGAGAACGCAGAGGAAAATGGATGGGGAAGATGGGCATGGGCAATGTGAAGCGATGGGGACACGCAGCCACGTCGCTGAGGCCCAGACCCAGTGGGTGAGTCCTCTCTGGTGTCCCAGATATGCGAGCTAAACGTGCGACTCTCACTCCTCTGCCTCAGATTCTTCCTCCTCATGTGAAAGCATCTGATGGGTTACCAAGCAATGGTATGGAGGTAATGCGGAGAGGAACCCCGCACGACCGAGGGTTGACCAAACAGCCGTGGGATTGAAGGGAAGACCGATGGGGTGAAGGGGGGACTGTTGAAAGGATGTTTGATGGAGGGGAGATTATTGGTGGACCATTGAAAGGGGTGTGAGAGAGAGAGAGACAGAGAGACAGAGAGACAGAGAGAGAGAGAGAGAGAGAGAGAGAGAGAGAGAGAGAGACAGACAGACAGACAGACAGACAGACAGACAGACAGACAGACGTGTGGGAGGAGAGTGCTGCATTTTATTCAGAGTGGGGAGTGAGGAGGGTACAGAGAGAGAGAGAGTGGGGGGTGGCGGTGAGAGGAGGAAAAAAAAGAGATAGGTGAGGGGTGGAGGTGGCGTCAGCAAAGAGAGTGATGTGTCATGCTTAAGGACCAAACACAAATAGAAAAGAAAATCACATGTCAGAATAGCTGTACACAAAACAACACAACAGAGTTTGTAATGTTAACCACAAGCATATCTGCAAAAACTTTGATATCCCAGTTCTAGATAATTTGTGGGAACATGAACCAAAAGCATGAACTGAAAACATGGAAGTACCGTTCGCGTACGACCTAATGATGCCATCGAGCGTGAACATCGAAAACAAAGCATTGCGAGCAGATATCATACTGAGGTACAAAAAAAGAGAGAAGAAGGCCATTGCAAAGTGAGGTGTTAATATCAGTGATTTTGGCCGAAAAAACACAGAAATCAAGAAAATGACCAAATACCAAAACCTCAATAATGATGTTCTTATATCAGTATCCTAGTATATCCTTTGTTTATAATCCAATAAACTGGTGCTCTCCATCTCCGTCTGTGACACTCACCCTCAACTTCTCCCTCCCATCTTCGTAATGCAACAATGAACCCAGGTTCGAATCCAATATATCCTTCTCTCTCCCTCCCGCTCCCCCACACTTCCTTGAAAGCACAGCGATCGTAAAGCTTGCTAGCAGAGCCGAACTGTGTGCATTACATTTATCCAAACCAAGCAGAGGTGCATGGAAAGGATTTTGTTCATCTTGATATCTCGCTCCAGGTGTTGTCAGTGGCTGGCGGACCAGGCAGTATACCTGACATATTGCTCTCTGCAACTGTTCCAGCAGACTCTTACCCCAGAAAAGGCATGCAGGAAAATCGTGTCCATTTCGACTGTGTTATAAACTCGACGCACTCCATGGATTTCCTTGTCATGGACTTGTAAACCTACATGTCACTTCAATACCATCGAGTCGACCTGGAGGCCTAAGAGGTATTGATTTTACTTCAGTCCAGAGTCTTAAATCTTCAATTTTTATTATCATTTCTTGTTACAGTGATTAAGCCTTATTGTGGAGCTTCTGCTTAATTATATCACGTTGGAAGACAAAGCAAACAGAATGGACAACATACTTGACATGAATTACAAGGACATTCGCACACACTGGACAAATGCACGTCGTGGTTACGACGATATGGTCTCGGAATCGTTACATCATGAGTCAGGGCTTCAAACGTAACATTAAATTGGCTAAAAATAAATAATGTCCTTAAACACTATTTAATGCATGATTTGAACATTTAATACGGGTTGCTAGGCAACGTGGTTGGTACTTAATGATGTCACGTTTGTTAAATCGAGAGTCACCGTGGACCCTCTTAGTCGACCTTCCCTGGCTCCCCTCCTCGCAGCCCTCTCCCAACCGTCCCAACCCCACCTATTCATCAATTGGTGTTCATGATTGATTTCCACGTTTGAAGTACACTAGTACTACACAGAAGCGCTTTATTAGCTTGAATACATTCAGCTCGACTTAATGGAGTCACGACAGGTCATCTGTGGCACCCGTCAAAACAAAATTGGAATTTCAACATGAACTTATCCACATGAGTGTGTGGATCACACCGACACCTCTTATCTGTAAGTTGCATGAACCAACCACCAGTCCGACACCATACATGGACCCAGCGGAGGGTGCTGTTATCACTCTGAATACGTCCTGCGTATCCTATTTCAGATCCAACATGAATTCACGACCCGTTTGTTTTTTTAACAATGCCCAAGGTGTGCCACCAGCCCTCAGTGAGATGTCGGTGTTGGGAAGCCCAAAACGATGCCGGTTAATCACATCCATAAGTAAAGCATGTGGGGTGCATTACTGAGTGGTGGTGTTATATTAGCTCGGTGGCAGAACGCAGCTCAGAGGATAAACAAAGGACATCATAATTCAGAGCCGCCATTCCCTAACATACATCAATGACAACGCCACCTTTCGCCTTCATCGGCACGGTCTACCATTACGTCTTCAACGGGCACGATTAATGTAACCTCTTAGGCGGTCTGGGGAACGTTTATGGCCAAAGTCTTTCATCAAGCGGTTGGCCAGGCCTTATGTTCAGGTGGAGGTGAGTTAGGCAGCAATTTGTGATTTTCCGAGGTTGCCGGCGATAACTACTATTCGTGAAGGACACCGTGAGATCTTTAAATGTCCATCAACTTATGCGGGCAGATGGGACACCCGGCTTCACGGGACCATCCGAGGGACTGTGCACTTTGCAATGAATCATCGCGTCTGCGAATTGCACCAACATGGAAATTTATTTTCGGGTCGGGATTTCGGGAATGGTGCTGGCAGGATGGCCTCGGCCCTCGAGGTATGTATGTACCCTCGCCTTTAAGCTGTCTAGCCTGGGTTCGAATCCTGACCCAGCTATAAACTACCATCCTGGTGTTTCACGGGGAGGATGAATCATCAATGTGTGTGCCGTCCCTCGGATTGACGTTAAACTGGGCGTCACGTCTGCCAGCATCAGTTGGTAGACGTTAAAGATCCCCATGGTGTCCTTCGTGAAGAGTAGGCGATCTGTCACCGAGTAGGCGAGCTATGGTCAAATTCCTGCCCCACTTCCTTGGTCGAACGTCAGACTTGGCCAGCTGGTTCATGAAGGACTTGGACCAAAAATTCCCCATGGCTAACCCAACAAGGACGTGGGAATAATAGTGGCCAGTAAAGGAGAAGAAGAAGAAGATCATCTGGTCAGCAGTCACACCCATTCGAAAGAGCTCAAAGGTAAGTACATTCACTACCTCTGCACAATCCTGTTGGCTTTTTGTTTTGAAGGTCACATTACGGTTAATTAATATTGAGGAATGTCAACAAAACCGAATCCATTAACCAATGGTCATGTGACTGATCCGGTGCAGCTCGTACCACTACAAGGTTATTCAAATTACCCTTAGGTGTGCATCTCCAAGATGCGAGTCTGGTTCCAAGGCACAGATTTTATTACTAAACAATGGCATCCTGCTGCCAAACGACGTCTCTGCGGCACCAATTTAAAAGACAAGTGGTCGGATCAGAGCGAGCTTGGAAGCTGCAGGTTGTCCCCTCCTGGGGTCTTCCTGCCATTTGGTGTGCAGCAGCTTTGCGTCATGTGCACGTGTTTATATCTGTTCCAAGGGCAGAACTTCTGTTGAAAAGACAGTCACGTTGTTTTGAACACCGCCCTCACTCCTCTCTCCCGACCCCGCACCAGCCCCGGGGAGCCGGGCGAGATGTATACGTGCAGTGTTTGCCCTTAAAGTCTAGAATTCCCATACTAATGCCGACAACTTCGGTGCAGGGAATGTTTTTGTTGTTGCTCGTTCTCCTCCAAAGTTAAATGACGTGAGAATGTATCTTGAACAGCATTGCTTATCCATGGTTCTGTATGCGAGTGAGAGGCCTGGATGAGAATCGTTCTCATGTCCTTATCACGACAAACACACACACATATAAATGTGTGTATACATTTTTCTTAATTTGATGTGCCAGACCCTTTGGATAGGATATGACCTGTTGAAGCAGTTTCTTGGCAAGGGTTATACTGGGTGGTTTGCCATTACCTTCCCAGCGTTGTTTATCCATGCTCTATCCTTTCAAATGCAGAGCATCAACCAAGGAAGCAGCACATGCAGTTTTTAAAGTTTTTGGTATGACTCAGCCGGTGTTCAAACCACAGATGTCCCAGGCTCAGAGCAGATGCTCTAACGATCTTACTATAACACCACCTGGACTGGTTATGTGTACTGTCAGACCCCGCTATTCATGGGGGATATGTTCCTGAAAAATTCCGCGAATATCAGGGCATTGTTTCAATTGAAAAAGGGGGGATAGGTTTGTGATTCATGAGAGAAAATCAGAAATCCCCTGAAAAACCTTGAATACACCCAACAAAAAACACAAATATGCCCACAAAAAAACGGCAAATACGCCTGCAAAAAACGGCAAGTACGCCCGCACAAACCGGCAAATATGCCCTTAAAAACGGCAAATATGCCAACAAAAAAACACGAATATGCCCACAAAATACCATGGTATGGTCACATAAAACCATGAAAAGCCCACAAAAATGCAAAAAAACTGCAAAAATGACCACAAAAACCATGAATATGCCCACAAAAACACCGTCAGTATGCCCGCAAAAAACTGTGAATACGCCGGCAAAACAAGCCATGAATATGTCCGCAAAAAAAGGAAAAAACGCCCAGGAATATGCCTGCAAAAATCCAGGAATACTCTTGCAAAAAATGCACTATGCCCACAAAAAAAAACATTCAAACGCCCATGAAAACCGCGAATATACCCGCTAGAAAACGCAACAATGCCTGGGAATCTGCCCGCACAAAAACAAGAATACTCCCGCAAAAAAAACAATATGCCCGCAAAAAACCGTTAAAATATCTGTCAAAACTCTGAATATGCCTGCAAAAAGACATGAATATGCCTGCAAAAAAACACGAATATACCAGGGAAATACCGCAAAACACCCATGAAAAAACCACGAATATGCCCGCAAAAACGCCCGTGAAAATCCATGACTATGCCCGTAAAATGCTGGTGAAAATCCACGAATATGCCTGCAAAAACGCCATGAAAATCCACAAATATGCCCGTGAAAAACCACAAATATGCCCGCAAAAAAACGCGAATACACCTGCAAAAAACCCACAAATATACCCGAAGAAATGCTAAAAAATCACAAATATTCCCACAAAAAATTGCAATATACCCACAAAAAATACATAAAAACAACGAATATGCCCATAAAAAACTCCGAATATACCCGAAAAAAAGACCACGTATTTGCCCACAAAAATACAACAAAATGCCCACGAAAAACCACCAATATGCCCGCATGAAGGCCCGTGAAAATCCACTAATATGCCTGCAAAAATGCCCATGAAAATCCAAGAATATGCCCATAAAACA
Source organism: Eptatretus burgeri (assembly GCA_024346535.1). Lineage (NCBI taxonomy): Eukaryota > Metazoa > Chordata > Myxini > Myxiniformes > Myxinidae > Eptatretus > Eptatretus burgeri. Next base: position 7,073 of record BROF01007806.1, on the reverse strand, counting down.
CCACGAATATGCCCGCAAAAAAACGCCCGCAAATATGCCCGCAAAAAATCACAAATATTCCCGAAAAAAATTGCAATATGCACGCAAAAATATACATAAAAACATGCGTGAAAAGCGTGAATATGCCATAAAAAAACCACGAATAGACCTCAAAAACCACAAATATGCCTGCAAAAAATGCGAATACACCTGCAAAAAAGCCATGACTATGCCTGCAAAAATAAACACGAATATGCCCACAAAAAAGACCATGATACGACCACAAAAAAACCATGATACTTGGACAAACACACTAAAAAAAAATTGCAAAAACGCCAGTGAAAAACCATTGATACGACCACAAAAAACCATGATACGTGGACAAACACACTAAAAAAAAATTGCGAAAACGCCAGTGAAAAACCACGAATATGCTTGCAAAAAACCAGGAATATGCCCACAAAAAACCGTGAATATGTCCACAAAAAACGCGAATATGCCCTCAAAAAACCACAAATATGCCCGCAAAAAAACCGCGAATATGCCCTCACAAAACGCAAAAATGCCCTGGAATATGCCTACAAAAAAACCAGGAATACTCCGGCAAAAAAAGCAATATGCCCGCAAAAACCGTACAAATGCCCATGAAAACTGCGAATATGAGCACAAAAAACACGAATATGCCCGCAAAAACGTTCGTGAAACTCCACGAATATGCCAGCAAAAAACCCCGCAAAATGCCCATGAAAACCCGAAAATATGCTTGCAAAAAAAAAGTAACATGTCCAAAAAAAAACGCGAATATGCCCACAAAAAAGCACGAATATGTCCAGAAAAAAACACGAATGTGCCCACAAAAAAACCAGGAATATGTCCACAAAAAACCACGAATTTGTCCACAAAAAACCGCGAATATGCCCCAAAAAAAAACTGCGAATATGTCCACAAAAAATTGTGAATATGCCGACAAAAGAACCGCGAGTATGTCCGCAAAAAACGCATAAACGCCCGCAAAAAAACGTGAATATGTCCACAAAAAACCGCGAATATGTCCACAAAAACTGCGAATATGTCCACAAAAACGGGAATATGCCCACAAGAAACCGCGAATATGCTTGCAAAAAAACAGGAATATGTCCACAAAAAACTGCGAATATGTCCACAAAAACTGCAAATATGCCCACAAAAAACGGGAATATGCCCACAAGAAACCGCGAATATGCTTGCAAAAAAACAGGAATATGTCCACAAAAAACTGTGAAAATGACCACAAAAACCACGAATATGTCCACAAAAAACCCAAAAATCCACCCGCAAAAAAACTGTGAATATGTCCACAAAAAACCCGCGGATATGTCCACAAAAAACCACGAATATGTCCACAAAAAACCGCGAATATGCCCACAAAAACCGCAAATCCGTCCACACAAAATCGCGAATACGTCCACAAAAATTGCGAATATGCCTACAAAAAACTGCGAATATGCCCACAGAAAAAACCGCAAGTATGCTTGCAAAAAACCCACGAATATGTCCACAAAAAACCACGAATATGCCGACAAAAAATCGCGAATACGCCCACAAAAACGTGAAAAAAAACCTGTGAAAACGTGGAAAAACTGAATACACAAAGCACAGGGCTGTGAATGTCGTACGTCGCATTTTAGAAAACCGCGAGTACAGGGTCCACGAATAGCAGGGTCTGACATTATATAGCACTGTCCAAACAGCTTAGGCTACCTGGAAAATAAACATTTTTATTGTCACATTGGGCACAAGTTGATAAATAAAATGTGGTAGAACCATCATGTTTTATTAAAGAAATAAAAATGAATTGTATTTTACAATATTAATGAATTAAATTGTATCATTTGGTGTGACTGCTTTTCATGTAAAACAGCAAATATCCATTTTGAATTTTTTTGCCTGTAATTTATGGAGAAATTCCATTGGGAGGTCATTCCATGCATTCTGCAATGTTTCCCACAATTAATCTTTTTAAAAATTCATCTTTTGATTTTGTTTTTCGTTTTTCTTCCTGTCCAAACAATCCCAAAGTCTTGAGCTACCCCATGTTTTTTTTTCATTGATTTGGAATTTCTCGTACAGCTAATATAAACCCAAGCCATGTCCAAGATATCAAACTCGACAAGACTCAAATAATAGTTTTACACCAAGAAGTCAATTCCCAGAGAAATTATCCCCCAAAACAGGTATTTCCAGATGTGGAATTCAAGTAACAATGGATAAGTATAATGATACTGGGAAAGTTACTCGATTGAAAAGCCAAAGAAACTCAGCAAAACACATGAGTAATACCTAAAGATACGTTCTGTAAGAAATGTAAATAAAATCATCAAATGCTGAACTTGCAAAATGAAACGGAAGACCAAGAAGGAACCCGAAGAAGTAAAGAGCAAAGATGGAGTCATCAAGAGGAACCTGGATAGGATTCGGGTTTCAGCCGCAACACCCCTACCCTCAAAGATGGTCTTTATCAAAATTGGCCTCCATGGGTGAATTGTAGTCAAAAAGCTCTCAATCGTGTTGTGTCCAACAACAGTCGTCATGTCTGCCACTCGAGCGCGTTGTCAGAGGACACAGGTTTGTTGTTGGGAATGAAGATGATTATTATCAGCTCTGCAACCGAGAGCAACACGATTTTAAGCATAATGCCATACTTATTCATTCGTATGCAGCACAGGGCTGTGGGGTAGCATCAATGGCTGGGAGCATGCTATGCCATTGATGCAGTACCCACTGCTGATTATGGCAGGAATTTGTAATCTGTGCAGGGTGCCGGCGATGGCTCGCTTACTCTTCGCAAAGGACACTGTGGAATGTTTAACATCCACCAACTAATGCTGGCAGACGGGACATCTAGATTATCGTCCATCCAAGGGACGGCACATACATCGATGAATCACCCTGCCTGTGAAACACTGGGATGACAGTTTATAGTGGAGGCAGGATTCGAACCCAGGCGAGACAGCTTAGAGGCGAGCATGCGTATCTATTCTAGGCCATCCTGTCAGTCCGATGCTGGACTGATGATCTCTAATGAGGGTGAAACGTATCTGCAGCTATGTTGTTTTCTCTCGTTGTAGCTTTTTGAACCATTGTCTAATCTAAGGCTTGGTACACACCGAGAGATGCTTCCTACGGCTCACGGGATCACGAAACGTCATGGTGTTGCTGTATGCTGGAGACCTTTAAACATTCAACATGAGCAGGAAAGTCCAGAAAAATATGGCCGAGTCTGTTAAAAGAGATTGTGTTTATAAGTGCTACTTTATGGGATCTCTCAAGCACCCTGAATACACAACTCTGTATTTGAAGATGAAGACTTTTGAAAAACAAGACCCATGGGGATACAGAAAAAACAACCACCTGCTGTCCTTCGTTTAATAAATAAAATAAATATTTCAAATAACAACAACCCCTCCACCACCAGCAAAACTCTTAAAAACCCATGACCGACCAAAAATAAAATAAAATGATCTGATATTAATAAATGTTCGAAGGGAAAATCCCGATTGTCCATTTATGATTTGAATCAACAAGTGTCTTGGGTTTGTACATTGTTCAAGTTGTTGAAGAAGCCTTTGATTTAAAAAATAATGGGGATGGAGGGGTACATGGTTGGGAATAGAGCAACACAGCGTTTCATGTAGAGGGATATGGAGTTGTAAATGGAGGAGTATATCGTTAAGTGTAGAGGGGAATGTGGTTGTAAATGGAAGAGTACATAGTTTAGTGAAGAGGGGAATGTGGTTGTAAATGGAGGAGTATATAGTTTAGTGTAGGGGGAATGTGGTTGTAAATGGAGGAGTACATAGTTTAGTGTCGAGGGGAATGTGGTTGTAAATGGAGGAGTACATTGTTTAGTGTAGAGGGGAATGTGGTTGTAAATGGAGGAGTACATAGTTTAGTGTAGAGGGCTATGTTGTTGTAAATGTAGGAGTACATCGTTTAGTGTCGAGGGATATGTGGTTGTAAATGGAGGAGTGCATAGTTTAGTGTAGAGGGGAATGTGGTTGTAAATGGAGGAGTACATTGTTTAGTGCAGAGGGGAATGTGGTTGTAAATGTAGGAGTACATAATTTAGTGTAGAGGGCTATGTTGTTGTAAATGTAGGAGTACATCGTTTAGTGTCGAGGGATATGTGGTTGTAAATGGAGGAGTGCATAGTTTAGTGTAGAGGGGAATGTGGTTGTAAATGGAGGAGTACATTGTTTAGTGTCGAGGGATATGTGGTTCTAAATGGAGGAGTTCATAGTTTAGTGCAGAGGGGAATGTGGTTGTAAATGGAGGAGTACATAGTTTAGTGTAGAGGGGAATGTGGTTGTAAATGGAGGAGTACATAGTGTAGAGAGAATCTGGTTCTCAATGGAGGCGTTCATAGTTTAGTGCAGAGGGGAATGTGGTTGTAAATGGAGGAGTACATAGTTTGGTGTAGTGGGGTATGTGGTTGTAAATGGAGGAGTACATAGTGTAGAGAGAATGTGGTTGTAAATGGAGGAGTACATAGTTTAGTGTAGAGGGGTATGTAGTTGTAAATGGAGGAGTACATAGTTTCGTGTGGAGGGGAATATGGTTGTAAATGGAGGAGTACATAGTTTGGTGGAGTGGGGTATGTGGTTGTAAATGGAGGAGTACATAGTTTAGTGTAGAGGGGAATGTGGTTGTAAATGGAGGAGTACATCGTTTAGTGCAGAGGGGAATGTGGTTGTAAATTTAGGAGTACATAGTTTAGTGTAGAGGGGTATGTGGTTGTAAATGGAAGAGTACATAGTTTAATGGGGAGGGGAATGTGGTTGTAAATGGAGGAGTACATAGTTTCGTGTCGAGGGATATGTGGTTGTAAATGGAGGAGTACATAGTTTAGTGTAGGGGGAATGTGGTTTGGGGATGGAGCAGTTCACGGTTTCGTGTTGCAGGGTATGTGGTGGGGAATGTGGTTGTAAATGGAGGAGTACATAGTTTAGTGTAGCGGGGATTGTGGTTGTAAATGGAGGAGTGCATAGTTTTGTGTTGAGGGGAATGTGGTGGGGAATGGAGGGGTATGTGGTGGGGAATGGAGGAGCTCATGGTTTCAGGTGGAGGGGAATGTGGTTTTGGGTTGAGGGTTTGGTGATATAATTAGGGTACATGGATATTGCTCGGACTGGGAGATATCTGATGTATGGATGGGTGATTGTATGCATGTGTCGTGATTGTGGTGGCTGTGAGAGGGTCTCGGCAAAATATAAATGCGCTTTCGTTCTTTTGTTAATTTCTCACACAACTCCCCATCATCTCCCCCCCCCCCGATAAATAACCCTGCTGATGTTCTTGTAACTGCCCCCACTCTTTTCCTCCCCACTACTCCTCAACCCCCCCCCCCTCGTGCAATTAAGTCGATAAGCTGATAGATCGGATCCACGTGGTGTTGAGTCAGCACAGGCCCGACGGGTCAAAGGATAATCGCAGGGTCGGTACCGTCACACAATGGCCTACTCCTTTCGAGCGGTGCCGTGGGAATCTTTACACATCCAGGAACGCTGCCAAGACGGGATAACGAAACCCATTGGAATGTGATATCACACTACACTACTCTACTCTACACTACTCTACACGACACTACACTGCACTACTCTACACTACACTACACTACTCTACACTACAGTACACTGCACTACACTACTCCACACTACACTACTCTACACTACACTGCACTACTCTACACTACTTTACACTACACTACACTACCCTACACCACACTACACTACACTGCTCTACACTACTCTACACTGCACTACTCTTCACTACTTTACACGACACTACACTACACTACTCTATACCACTCTACACTACTGTACACTGCACTACACTATTCGACACTACTCTACACTACTCTGCACTACACTACTCCACACTACTCTACACTGCACTACTCCACACTACACTACACACTACTCTGCACTACTCTACACTGCACTACTCCACACTACACTGCACTACACTACTCTACACTACTCGACACTACACTGCACAACACGGCACAACACTACACTGTACTACACTACACTGCAGTCTAACATCATTGATAAACACACTGATAACCATTTCAGAAGTACTGTATTCGAAGATTAAACATTGCTCGGATAAAATCATCCGACAACATTTCATGAATATTTATTGTTCATTTCGTTCATTTTTCCTTATATCAGCTCCACCGATTGTGCCTCATTCAAATTCCTCAACATATCGGGGGTTCAAAGGTCGTGTGGAGCGGTTGTTTGAGGGTACAACCGTTGAGCACGCGTTGAAGAAGAAGAATATTAATGATTTAGGCGTGAGCCCTGTTGGAATGAAAAAAGGAGAGGAAGAAGAAGAACAAGTAGAGGAGGAAGAAGAAATGTCTTCTTTCCTGCTACAACTACAGGTGGTAGTAACCCAGATAGCACAATGATATTAGCCTAACGTTGCAATTCCAACCTTTCATGCCAACGCTGGGCCAGGCATTGTCAGTGCGTGTGACTCGAATGGGGGTAAATTTTGGGGGTCACCATGGCCACCACAGGACTGGAGACTGAAATTTACAATTAGGCCTCAGGCCCAAGGTGGGCCATTTTCATTCCGCGGGTTTATTGGGCACGACTTTTGTGCCTCCGGAATGGAGAGAAACGCTCCACCAGGTAACCTGCCCAGTCCACCTGTGCAGTGCAATTGAGCGTCACCACTTCCTATCGGATCACCTGTCAACCGGTGATGTCCTTGTCTGTGTCTCATCCAAGATGCAGCTGAACATGTCTTCCAGCGTGTACATCAAGTTCATGCTGCGTACTTACTTTTGTAGACGTGCAGGGAACTGTCACGTGATGTCCCACCTCGTGGTTCACTATTCAGGGTCGGTGGAGCTCCCGCCACCAACAAGATAACAACATGGAAGCAAAATCCTCACAGGACTTTAATGGGAAAATCAAATCGCCTGACGCAGCATATTTGTGGGGAATCGGAGAATGTGTCACCATGTGGATGCTCATCGCGGCCATAACAAAAACACCGGGACAGGTGTGTGTCCCTCTCTCTCCCTCTCTCTCCCTCTCTCT
>BROF01007804.1:0-13279 GCA_024346535.1 Eptatretus burgeri | reverse complement strand
TCGGCCCCAGGCCCGTCTGCCCCCCTCATCGTTGAGGGTGGTCCCTTTTTCTTTTGCTTTGAGTACATGTGTTGTCGGCGCCGTCTGTGAAGTAAAACTGTATAAGTGTTGCCGTGTGCTCGGTAGTCGGTGGTAGATCTGCATTGTTACATTTGCTTTTTGAGCAGAATTGTTGTGTTTCTTCCACTTTTACATTTGATTTTGGTGTATAATTGTATATGTGTGCTGTCCGTGTGCCATCGCAAAATAAATGTGCTTTATGTTGAACTGTTTTTCCCGTTTCGCTTCGTCTTTTCTTTCATTGGGTCTCCATCTTACTTCACGTAAAGGGTTGGTAGTGGGCTAAATACGCCCGAGAATTAATCGGAACCGTCGAGGCTGACGATAACACCGCTCGGTTATCCCGATAGTACGGAACGGGTCGCTTAAAGTGGCCCGTGTCCGAAGTCGACCTGCGGTGAGGTGCGATCGCCCGGTCTACCCTCCGTGTGGGTACTTAGGTAGGTCGAATTTGGCGAGCAACCCTATCCCACGCGGGGGGCCGATTGGCACGATCGTGGTGAGGCCGAAAGGCCCACCCGTGACTAGTTCCCGGCGTTAGTCCGAGAGGGTCACGACGGGATTGTCCGTCCGGTGGGCGACGTGCCGCGATTCGAGTTACGTGGCCGCTCGCACGCCGGCGGGCGCGAATCCGCAACAATATATATATATATATATATATATATATATATATATATATATACATATATATATATACATACATACATATACAGTATATCTATCTATATAAATATACATATATGCAGTATATTCCTCTGGGTTATTGCAGCAAATGTCACTTTATTCCCCCTGGTATGGATTTCCTTGCAACTTGTGTACGATATCAACAAATCCTCAATTAAGTGAATAACGAGGAGGGGTTTAGGGAAGGCAGACTTGCACACATGTAAATGTAAAATGCATTTGCATCTCTCCAGTACTGCACAAGCAATGTTCAAACAAACTCTCAACACAAATATTTCCACTGCAGTTATGGCATCATCCTTTTCCTTTTGTCTTGCATTATATTTGTCGCTTCTTCATGGTGGATACATTTGTTGTAACATTCAACATTTGTCACCTTTGTTGAAATTGATGTTCCAAGTAAATGTAAAATCCTAAATCCATACAAGTATCGTGGGATGCAATGCCGTGGCAACTCTGATCCAGTACTGGCTGAAAATGCTTCAGGCCATTATTGCTTTCTACATAATGGCAGCAAAACGAAGTGTTTCTTTCAAAAGGTCATCTCTCGACACCCGTGTGAAAGGCATAGTGACACGGGTTTCAGCTCCAGCAAGAGCAAACAACAGGCTTTATGTTGTGTTCACGTCTGGGAATGGTCACCGAATGGGTGGGTGACCCAACGAGCAGAAACTAAGAGCACCGGGTGTGGTACAGAGGAAGGCCTTGTTAGCCCTGGACTAAACGAGGGTTTCTTTTTTTTGAGGTTTCCACGGATAGGCACAACCCACCCACACATCTCTGATGCATGCTAGAAAGAAAATGGATGGATCATGCAATCCGTGCTCTGTCTGACACATGCTGGTTAAATATAGACCTTTCAAGAATTATATTCCTAGAAGGTTGGAGCCCAAGTTGAAATTGGAAGCAGCCTGAGCAATCGCACAATAAGTTGTGATCCTCCGAACAAACTGGTTTAATCATGAGCAGCTGAGGGGTTGGCTCAGGGCTGTTTTAAAAGTCGACACACTAACACATCTTTCATAACTTCATCAATTCCATGAGAAGTTGATCCAAACAAATTCCACGAGTACTTTTGCAACATGCAAGGCCAAAGCAGGAAATTCTGGACGTGATATTCCTTAATAATAATAGACCGTCCTGCTTTCAATGTTCTGGAAATGTGTAAATGGCTTCTCTCCATCTGAAAGATTATTTAGTAGAGCTTGTGACTGCAATGAGGGGCTTCATTGTGGCACAGATTGAACTTCCTGGGTGCTGACTCTTACATGCCCGAACCTTGGGCATCTCAAACAAGAGTTCTACTATCCATGGAGCACAAAAATTCCATGAAAATCAAAAGTGGTAATCTTCCAGAAAATTACTGTCGGCTGTGGTCATTGTGGGAGTGTGGGAGTGGTGGTGAGGGGTGAAGGGTGGAAGGGGGGAGGGAATCTCCATTTTCATGAATGGCAAGGAAACAAACAATCTTAAGGCCAAAAATCTCCCCCAACCAACAGTCTTCAGTGCTTCCAGAAAATCAAATACAACTCTGGAGCACAAGCACAAAGTACAGGCAGCACAACCACAGGAAGCTTTGTGTGGTGGTGTGTTGGCATACCAGAATGGTTTCCCACAGGTACCATGAGCACGATACACAAACTGAATGATCGGGAAGTTTTATGGTTCAATCTTCGAGGTTTCTCAGGAGATCAGGTGACCGATGCAGGACTAGTGTATTTGATGTTTATTATTTGAGTGTGAGGGTATGCTTGAACCCATTATGCTTGTGAAATACAACTCACAATTTGGAAATAAAAGCCCAACGTAAATACTTTATCAATGAAATACATAGGTCCAAAGACCGATCGGCAAGTCTGTGTCCTCACGTACAAGTACAAGAATAAATGGCTCATTGACGAGATAGAATGGTTTAAATCATTTTGTTGATTTATAAAATCAGATGGATCCTCCGCTTGTCCCTGATGGTGTTCGTCGTAACTCCTCAATGTACACTTACAAAGTGACGTGGCATGACCCAGAGAAACACCTCAATTAGAACAGATTCACATTTTCTCTTGTTGGGGGGCTAGGGGTTGGGTTGAAACTCATTCTCGTTTTTGACAGCAATTCATAAAGGTTTTGCCTGTGGAGTGGTATCCCAGCTATTTTGTCCAACAATATACCCTCCACGAGTTAGCTGGACATTTTTCTAAGTCTCGAGCAAACATGGCCGGGGAATGTTCATATGCACAATGCAAACATGCACTCCCTCACCTTCCTGCAGTTGGGTTTGATACAGCGGATGAAAAATGGCTGCGCACTGCCTAGTGTCCTGACGAGTGAATGTAGAGAGTCCTGAAAGAGAAACAGGGTTCGGGTTCAACTTTACACACACAAGATGTCAGAGAACGTTTTAAATCACTCAATATCAAACGTAAATTGCACTTGACTCGATATCAGCGAGAGTTCATGTTTGCAGTTTGTAAGGGAGTTGCGATTATGAAGACAAGAAGGTATTCGGACAGATAAAAATGTATAACAACTGAAGAGACAACTTAGGTGACGTACGAAGCATGAGCTGGGGGAAAGAATTCCAGTAATTGTTCTCTATGATGCAGCGCCTGCTAACAATGAAACTAAAGTGCCAGCACTGCATGAGGAAAGCGCTGATGGAAGAACATAAAGCAGGCTGTTCATTTATGTTATAATGTGGTGAGAATAAGCACTGTACGTACTATATGATGCAGCACCGCCTTCGAGTCAATGACATCAGGTATTTCTTGAGTCAATGACATCATGACATCTTGTACAGAAATGGCAGACTTGTGTGATACCTACTCCTTATGACATCATGTGACCCTTCCCCCCCCCCACCCCCGAGTTTGAACGTTTCTGAGTTTGGTCAAGTCAAAGTCACGTATCCTCGAAGGAGAGAGCGACGTGACAATAGCTGCGAAACGTACACATGATGTCATTTGTGTTTGACTGAACAAGTGACATAATGTAGAGGCTTCAGCCAATCAGAGACGAGACATGGCTGCTTCCACGTAAATCACAATGACTTTCATTTTCCGCTTGATGGAGTTATTATTTTATTCATATAAAGATCTAAGATGGAAAATTATACAATTAATCCGATCTAATTAGTCTCCTAAATCCATCCCTGCAGCTGCTTCGAAATTCTCCATTTTCACCACCGACTGATGATTGTCCTCACCAAGTGAGTGCATTTGAGTGTTCAGGTCTACTTGGGTGGTCCATTTTCAAAATCAATCGAGCGAATCCCTGGTTCAGGCCTTGTGAGTGTGCCCAAGCCTGTTTCGCCTACGTTGGAGATGTAATCAATGATACCATATATACTCAGAGGGCTGCTTCTCATGTTTAGTTGCACTATGACCCTTGTAGAAAGTTTTCCATAGCTCTCCAATCAATGACAATTTATTATTCTTCTTCTACAAATTATTTCGTGCGGATAGCAAAAGGCACTCAGCCGTTAACGCTTGGTCTCTTCGTCTCTCTTGCTCCGACAAAGGGTTAATGCCCGAAACATAAGCTTCACCTCGATTGCCACGGCGGTAAGCGTACCTCAATCAACGTCCTGTTGATTCCATCCATTGTTCTACCCGTCTGCCTGATCGACACTGGGCCTTCACCAGCAAGGACTAGTTTTGCTGTTGATCAAACAAGCGAAAGTCATTTTCCTGTTTCAAAATGGTTTCTAAACAAAGAAAAGAAGGAAGACATCAACATTCCTTATCTATTGCAGTGCGGCCTATTTTCCTTGTCCATAGCAGAAGGTTATCTTCAGTTCCCTGAATTATCTTCTGCTTGGCTACAAAGACGAATGCTACGAGGAGCAACGCGTGCCGATAACAAACTATGTGGTATACCAGTCGAGAGCACAAGTCCACTTTTGTAAACTTCCAATGACATTAATTTGTGAACCTGGGTGGGCAAGTTAGACCAGGGGAGACTCATATTAACAGCGATAGATAATATAATACGACAATATCTCATGAATAACAACTCGAGCAAAACCATTTCCATGGCCAGTAAGCCAAAACATCCATGCTCATGAACGCCCAAAAGAGTATTTCTTTCATAAAAGAATAAACCTCGTTTGATTCCAATCTTTCTCATGTGTTTTGCATTATTTTGGATGCCTTTATCCCAACATTAAAGCCTTCATGAAATCTATACTACAAGAGCGCCATATATCTGTCTCTACCTATCTGTCTGTCTGCGTATCTGTTGCCATTTTTCTCAGAGATAGCTGAAAGTATCTGTTAAACTTTAAGAGGTTCATCAGTGAGTGCCTGGGAGTGGTTTAGGCAAAAAAAAAACATTTTTTTGAAAATGTTGACAAAAAATTTTTGGGTTTGTTTCGATTTTTTTGTTTTCTTAAAAACGCTTTGTAGTGCCTAAGATTTTGTAGCAATGTGAAAGGTAATATGAAATGATCCCCAAACCCATTCCTTCGTAGGTGCAGGGAAGTGTTTTCAGCACCCAGAAATAAGCATCTGCTCCTCGTCTCTTTCATGGCATTTTGATCGATTTTGCTTTGAAATTCATTCTTTATTTACCTCAGAAAATAAAAGTTATTTTTATTTATTTATTTCCTTATTAATAAATTATTTGTCGATTTCCAACCTGTCCATGTTTGTCCTTTCCTTCCATTGGTCTAGCATTGTTCGACCCGAGATAGACTGGGAGGTAATTACCACAGATTTGACCTAAGATCGTCGGCACGCACCAGCGGTTAAAACGCTCGGCAGCCATAATTAAAATCTAATCGAGATAACTTTGGTGCTTTCCCGAGGGCGCGCTCCCCGCTCAGGTAATCACGTGACCTCTAGTTAAACGGAATAATTAGACGGTGAGCACTCGAACTCGTGGTTGCGTTGGTGGTTCTAAAACAACCCACCGTACCACAACATTAATTGTGAGTGGTGGCCCCAGGTCCGGCTCTACCGAGAACAACTGGGGATTAATCCCCCTGAGTGAAAGCGGGTGTCTCGGTACCCATGGCCGCAACAATAAATAAATATATATATATATATATATATATATATATATATATATATATGTTTATATGCAAGTGTTCAATGTTCAAGTGAGGTTCAAGTGATCAAGTGAAGAATTCTTTGTGCACGGGTCTTTGCGTTTCTGACAGAGGTGTTACGTGGAGATAGAAAAGGCCTCTCCGCGCATCCCGTGCACCACAATAAGACAAACGGCAAACGTTTAACGTCTCAAGCATTTTTCACCGCTCTTCGGCTTCCTCATCATTTTTTGCTTTAAGTTTGCCAAATGTAAGGCCATTCGACTCAAAGTCGTTCACACTAACCCTGTTCCACTCACTCATGCTTCTCAATCTGTGCGGTGAGTTGATTTAACGGACCTCACAAGTTCAGCCGGATAAGGGATCAAGCCGCACCACGTGGTCCTGCACATAAGACGAGTTCTGCATCTTCTGCAAATCATTATATTCACAAGCGTCACTGAGCAGGTGCAACTGCTTGAATTTACTTTTATATTTGACTTCCTGTGATAACAGGCCTAATTGTACAAGTCTCCTAATTCAATCGAGATTCTTTCCTCCAACTGCAATACATTGGTCATCTGTAAGATGGGCCATTCTAGGACTGCAAGGTAATAATCGACCGGTTATATTTTGGTACGTACCTTGTAATAAAGCTTTCAGACTCAGACTGCTGCTTGAAAAGGTCACCTGTGAAGGAGATGGAAAATGCTGCGTAACAGTTTGACCTCGGTACAGTGGACTCGGATTGCTTGGGATATTAACCTCCACCACCGAAGGTGCACGGAGTTTACGTTTTCACCCAGCTGTCTGGTTCTAGGTCATTCGCCTTCATATCACATTTTTACTCTGATCTTCATGAAACTTAACCACCTGGTAGAGGTAGTGACAAGCTGAAAGCCTGTTGTGTTTGACGTCACTCGGTCAAAATGTCAAAGGCCAATGTCACAGAAATCGTCAATTTCAACCGATCCAGTTGATAACTATATACACGGGATATAAAACCGAAACACACCGGCGGACGGTGAACTCTCGTCGAGGTGAAGACTCGGCGACCCTTGTGAGTATATCTGTTAATTACGTGCTGGTTGAACGTGTGTTGTACCGTGAGTACACCGATGAATTACTTAGTATTTGACCTTGACCAGGTCTATTAATTAGAGAATATTCACATCAGATATACCGACTCCATTGATCCAACCTCCTCCCCATCCTTCCTCTTGCTCTCACTCTCTATCTCTATCTCTATCTCTATCTCTATCTCTATCTCTATCTCTATCTCTATCTCTATCTCTATCTCTATCTCTATCTCTATCTCTATCTCTATCTCTATCTCTATCTCTATCTCTCTATCTCTATGTGTCTCTCTCTCTCTCTCTCTCTCTCTCTCTCTCTCTCTCTCTCTCTCTCTCTCTCTCTCACTCCGCCCCACCCTCTCACTCCACAGAATGCAGTTCACATGGAAAATAATAGGAGCTGGATGTGGTATATTCCATTTTTGGACCTCATTCCAGTTTGTACCAGTTCAGGTTCCATATCCTTGTCCACTGGGTCCAAAATAACCTTCCATGAAACCACCTCAGCACTAAACTACACAAACATTCTCAACCTTGGATACCTTTAGAGTACTATTCTGCATTACTAATTGGATAGAAAGAACAATGTATCAAAAGCTTATTTATCCTTAACTGGAGAGGACATAAGCGATTAAAATGTAATAAATAAGACCACAATTCCTCAAACTTTGCTTTCTCTTCAATACTACAGTCAATATCTTGAAATATGTTTCATGTGTTAGCTCTTATATGAGCCTTGACATTGTATATAAAATATAAATAAAAAATCTGAAGATTGTTCTTCCAGATAAGGTCACCAACCCCACACCCCCTCCATCACGACCCCCATTCTCCAGACTCTCAAACCTCATTTTCCCCTCCTGAAGATCCATCAGTAAACTTGTTCTTTTCCAGCCATTTAACTCAGCAGCAAGGTTTGGGCAAAGCTTGTGAAACAAGCAAATGTTCAAGTGTACCCGCTTTGATAAAAACCCATGTAGTTAATTAAGGGAAATGAAAACCTACCCGCGGCAACACAGTGATCACAGTGAATTTGATAAACATGATGCAACACGAATCCCAGGCAAAGCCTGCCAATGTGCTGTGAACAATTCCAAATTGCCAAAGCTCTTGTACTCTGCTGTCTATTTGTGGAAACAAATGTTTCTCAAGATTGCTGACCCAGTCATTGAAATCAAACTAGCAGTTGTGCACAAACTCTGACAGGCAACCACTCTACCTCATACTGTATAATATTGTTACGGATCTGGAAACCATAAGCATTCAACATACAGATGTCCCAAAAGTCAGTTATGTCGTTAAGTATGTGTGTAGTCAGATCCCTTTCCTTTTGTCTAGTGGGAGAATCAAAGGCGTGCGTTGCGATTTCTTTTTAGTTAGGTTATGAAATCTTTACATCCAACGAACCCTCCAACAAGCCATCTCACAATCATCCCATCTGCATGACCCCTCGGCCCATCACGATCCACCACCAACCAGCTGCCTTTCCGCACCCTGACGTGCAAGGCAAGATCTCGCTGTTCTGGTTTCTCCGCTCCCACGAACGTTGTAACTCTTTCACGACAACCTTTGCAACATTGATACTGTTACTCGTCAAGTATGAACCCGCGTGGAAGAGGGGCTGGGGTTTCCTGGCAGGGGCCAAGGCCCCGTCCCGGAAAGGTATGCCGTGGGACCCTGTCCAATCAAAGACAGCAAGGTGTGTTCACCAAGACCCCTCCCCGCTGAGGGAGGTCCATAAATTCCTGAGCACTCTCTGAGGCAGGGGTCTTTTTGAAGTCTTGGAGAGTCTTTTTGGGGTCTTGGAGAGTATATTTGAGGTCTTGGAGAGTTTTTGGTGGGTCTTTTTTGGAGAGTTTTGGAGGGTTTTTACTGTCACGAAAGGGGTTTTTGCTTTTACGAAGGTCGTCGAGGTGGCAAACGTGTCTCTGCTGGCCCTCCACAAGGAAGGAAAGAGCGACCCCAACCCCCCTCCGTGGACCCCGGCCATTCACCACCCGAGCTCCGCCACAAACCTCGAGTCCCACACGTGCGACTAGGGACCAAACCAGCGACCATTGTCAGGTGCCGCAGCACGGAGTACCCCCTTTCTCTGACGGCCAGGTACCCAACCGAACTCTGACCCCCAGCTTGTCTCTCTCCTCAGCTGCGAGGGTCCAATAAAGAACTCTGGGTTTCTTTTCATTTGTGTGTGTCTGTGTGTGAGCCCGTCTTTAAGTAGAACTGAATAAGTGTTTTTGGATCATTGTAAATACTTCTTGCATATTCGCGTTGTCTTGCTTTTTGTCTTCATTTACTGTAAATAAAACTTGTTAGAAATGTTCCCAGTTCGTTTCCGTCCCTTATTGTATTGGTCCAGCATGGTTCGGATCTGAGTTTAGGCGGGGTTTTATCCCAGATGATCCATTCATTCCAGCCGGCACGGCTTTGGCAATTTCCGCATGGCTGCACTCGAACCGGAGTTGGTAGTCGGTAGTGACCCGGTTCGAGCAAGACGTGCCGAGGGCGTGGTTTCCCCGGTAGTCGAAATCGCGTAGTTAATTAGGTAAATTGGTTATAGACAAATAGACCCTATGCTACGCGGTTGAGATATTGGCGTCCACGGTTGGTTAGACGACCCTCCGGCTCGCTGAGTTATCCAAGCGACGGCCTACAATTCCGGGGAGCTTGGTGGGAGACGACGCAAGCTTTCCCCACCGAGTGGTCGTTCTCACCACCGACCCCCAGCCCGCAACAATATGTATATCTTACAAGATGCTCACAAATTTACATTCATATTGATGTACAAAGTGCATGCTGTTGTGACAAAGCAAGGTAGGACGTCGGCCCACGCAAGGCCGGTGGGGGAGGGAGTTGGCCCACGCAAGGCCAGAGGAGAGTGGACCCACGCAAGGCCGGCGGGGGAGGGAGTTGGCCCACGCAAGGCCAGGGGAGAGTGGACCCACGCAAGGCCGGCGGGGGAGGGAGTTGGCCTACTCAAGGCCATGGGAGAGTGGACCCACGCAAGGCTGGCGTGGGAGGGAGTTGGCCCACGCAAGGCCAGGGGAGAGTGGACCCACGCAAGGCCAGCGGTAGGGGTGGGGGGAGTTGGCCCATGCAAGGCCGGGGGAGAGCGTGCCCACATAAGGCCGGGGAACAGTCGGCCCACACAAGGCCGGGGGAGAGTCAGCCCACGCAAGGTCAGGGGAGAGTCGGCCCATGCAAGGCCGGGGGCAGAGTCGGCCCACGCAGGGCCAGGGGAGAGTCGGTTCACACAAGGTCGGGCATTGGTGCACACGAGTGTGCAGTTTCACCACAAACAGGAAAGTCCAATCGGAGAATTGGAATTTATCGCTGGAGGACAACTGGCGATTCGATTGCAACAATTAATAAATGTCCCCTTGATGTGCAGTAAACATAACGCAGATGACGGAGGCATGAATTTTATAGTCCAGAGTGTTTGAGAGTTTTGTCGTTTTACCATTTTAGGGGATAATTACATGGTTGGTGAACACTACACCAACATTCAATGCCGTTTCTACATTCAAATGCACATGAGAAGTTCCAGGAAAACCGTTTCACCATCCATCGAGCTCCTACTGCACGCAACGAGTTTGTTCGACAGACACGAAAAGCATCAATTTCAATTATGCCACTTTCGCAATTCCCTTCCACAATGGACCGGTTCAACCGTCGTACAAAGGCAGTTCAAGGCTGTCAGAAGAGTCTGTGCCGAAGATGTTATTCAAACACAAGACAAGAACATGAGGCATCAGGTATATAAAGGTGAGTGGTTGTACACCATGACACACCTTGAACTGAACTAGGAGGAAACACGTTGTCAAACCATTGAAGTGGACAGAACTAATGTATATGGACCTTCGACATTGAAGCCTTCCTGCCAATAACACCAAACTATCTCCATTATGGCCTTCCCACGTTGATGTACATTTTTGTTTGCACCTCTCTTCTCCTATCCGTGTCTCTTTCGAGTCGGCGAACCTTTTCATCAAGCTGTGAAGAGTGATGCAATGTGAGAGAAGACCGCTCAGCAAATATGTGCAAAGTGCACGAGGCACACGAGAGAATGGAGAGCGCAATTGGCTCGTCAAGCAAAGTTCATTTCCTCTCCGCCTCTGGTTTCCCTCGCAATGCTTCTCGCACAGCCTTGTGATCTGGTTTGAAGCGCACGGATGAATTTCGGGAGTCTCGCTGCATCAAAATGGCAAGAGAAGCCTTTCGGTTTCTTGGCACGTTCTCTCATCTTCATTGCGGGGGCATTTTTGGTGAAGACCTTTCACATCCTCCGATGCTCGAGATCACACGTGCTGGGCAGGTGGTTCTTTGGCTCGTCCATTTCCTTTACGGTGGTATGGAGGGGGTGAACATGTAACCACGAATGAACCCCAAACCCTTGCATCGCCAAGCGGGAATTCTCCCAGCTGTGCTTGCTCAGCACCACCCACATGTTATTTCAGTGGAATGAAACTTTAGCCCATCTCTCTTTTGAATGGTTCTGATGCAAAGGGTCTGCAGGACATCGTGGTAAGCTCACATCATCTGGATTTGCACAAGCTTTGGTTGAGAAATCATTCAGGGAAGGACTCTCCGTGGATGGGGGTTTTGTGCACGTTAGTCAAAATGCTCAGATCATCACTTTGACAACACTGGTTTGAAACGTAACATCTCAAACACGCCTCGGTGCAGCATTAGGATTTCATAAACGAGGAAACCTAGACCCTGGAAAAGGACAACTGGCCCGTGTGTCCAATGAGCAGTCACCCACGTATCCTCAGCTTCAACCTCAACATGTTGGCGTTGCTCATCTTTTACGTACTCACCTCATGCAGAGCATTATGTGATATCGACACCATTGATTATAACGTTAACGTCCCATTTCCGTCGAGAGACGAGGAATTGTGCCACAAAATGGCCTCCTGTTTTTGAGAGTAACCGTGAGATCTTTAACCTCCACAACCCAAATGCAAACGAGGTAGTCCGCTTTACATTCCCATCGGAAGGACGGCATGCTCCGAGACACCAACGCGGACAAAGTGCTCCATGTTGACACAGCACCAGGACGACGGTTTGAGTTGCATTATGGGTACGCGTCCAGGAACAGACAGTTCAGAGGTGAGCACACCACCAACTGAGCTAACACCTTCAATCGAGATCTCCCATCCAGGTGCTAAGCGGAATTACCTCTGCTGAGCTCCCGAGATGCGTCAGGATTTGAGGACGTTCAACCTGATATGTCAGAGATTAAAGGTTTGAACTGCGAGCAATCTGTAGAGAGAGGGACAACATCAAACAAGAAATTACAAAATGAGGAAAACGATGAGCAGGTGTCTCGTGAGGTCATCCTGCCAAGAGGATACTGTTTGAAGGGGAAATTGTAAAATACATCACCACTACTACTACGAGGACCGTACGATTTCATTAATGGCCCCAATTATTCCCACCTTACTGTGTACTGGTTTTGTACACAGAGTCAAGGCTCATAGAAGAGCTAGAACACAGAACGGATCAACAAACAACATAACAAAAGGAAGAGTAGAAAGAGAGGGGGCAATGCCAACAGCAGGGCCAATGGGCGGTAGAGATGGAGACAGACAAACAAGGGGTGTGCGGATAAGGTTGATGGGTACGAGAGAATGCAGGGGGAAGGGAAGATGGTGGTGAACAGCTGTGTTGAACACCTGGAGGGAGGAATGAGATTGAAGAGAATGTGGAAGGTGGTTCCACAGATGGGAAAAAAAGAGGAATAATTGGGTGGAGGTGAGCGGTGATCGTGGAAAGAGGAATAATTGGGTAGAGGTGAGCGGTTATCGTGGAAAGAGGAATAATTGGGTAGAGGTGAGCGGTTATCGTGGAAAGAGGAATAATTGGGTAGAGGTGAGCGGTTATCGTGGAAAGAGGAATAATTGGGTGGAGGTGAGCGGTTATCGTGGAAAGAGGAATAATTGGGTAGAGGTGAGCGGTTATCGTGGAAAGAGGAATAATTGGGTAGAGGTGAGCGGTGATCGTGGAAAGAGGAATAATTGGGTAGAGGTGAGCGGTTATCGAGGCCTCAGCCCGAGAAATCTTTCGGCTCATGGGCAAGTCTTTCACGAACCGAATGTGAAGGCCCGACGTTCAACTGAAGGTGGGAGGAATGTTGTGAGAGTTGTGAAAGGAAATGGATTGAAAATGTCAACATATGGAATGTTTGGGTTTGTACAAAACGGATGTAATGTATAGATCGGTATGGAGGAACTCCATCATGAGAGCAACCGAGAGAAAAAAGGGAGAATGGTCATAAAACTGATCTGTGTTGTGTGTATGTGTATATGTGTATATGTGTGTGCATGTGTGTATGTGTATGTGTGTGTATGTATGTGTGTGTGTATGTGTATGACTGTATGTGTTTATGTGTGTGTGCATGTGTGTATGTGTATGTGTATGTGTGTGTGTGTGT
>BROF01007801.1:0-10490 GCA_024346535.1 Eptatretus burgeri | reverse complement strand
TATATATATATATATATATATATATATACAAATTCTTGAATCCACCAAAGAATTATATCATTGGACCTGGTAAATATCCAGTCTACCTTTGAAAGGCAAAGTGTCTCAATGGTTTGAAAAGCAGATCAAACAGACAGTGTCCCATTCTTACTATGCTGTTCAACAGTGAGTGATTTTCATGACCCACCGGTTGATTCCGTCAATCCAAAAAGATGTTCTGCCCGCCTCTCATGTAAGTAAGATTATTTACGAATATCAGTGCCAGTGTGATGCCAGGTAGATGGGCCGCACAACTTTGAAATTGAAGGATCGCATTGAACAACACGTCCCTTTGGGGATCAGACGGGGTCAGTCATCCAAACAGAGACGACCAACTCAGGCTTGTAAGACTGTACATAGTACGACAACTATTCCCTGTGCCTGTGCAATTGGTTCCCATTTACTGAATAATCCTCAGTGTGCAGAGCAATATCATCGTGGCTGGGTTAAAATCCCGAGTAGAGGATGCAGTTCAGCTCACCTTCGTGCAATGGAGGCCACATTGATCAGGTCAACCAATCCTATTCTTTGTAGGCAGAAATAATTTGTCCCAACTATATATCTATTCTGACTATGATGGCTTGACTGTGTGACAACTCCACCAGTCAACATTGAGTCATCATGAAAACCACCACCCCCTCCCCCCCCCAACTCGCCCTCAGCTAATTCGCATGATGTTTCTGCCGGTACTTTGGTGATTCATCTCTGCCTTATCATTATTCATGATCGTTCATCTCTGCCTTCTCAATATTCATGATCGTTCATCTCCGCCTACTCATTATTCATGATGCTCTATGGTTCCACCAATCAGGTAATCCTGTCCTTTCTTTTTCTCAACCAATCAACACTGAGGACATTACATTGTAATATTAATAATGAGAGTTTGGTGCTTCTTCATCTGCTTGCGGTTATATCCTGAGGAGTGCTAGTCAAAAAGCTTTGATAATGTCTGTTTTATTAAAATACATGTTTCATTTATTGGTTCACGAGCGCCAGCCAGAGTGACCACTATATTTGTTATGTCTGTGTGTCTGTGTGTCTGTCTGTGTGTCTGTCTGTGTGTCTGTCTGTCCAGAGCATAACTCCGTGGACTTTGATCCGATCTTGATGAAACTTGGTTATGTGTTCGATATCAATGTCTCGTTGTCCATTGTGGGCGGAGCCACGTCCAAAAAATAGCCATTTTTAGGGGGTAGGTGGATTAAAAATCTATCTTCTCCTCGGGAATTGATTGAATGGAATGGGTTCTTCGGTATTTGAATAGCAAAATTAATTATCTAAAACTTGTTGTCCGATTTTTCATTTTCGTCCCAAGGTCAAGGTCACAAGGTCAAAAACTTAGAAAATTGCGAATTTTGACATAAAAATCATACGACCACCCAAACTTTGAGAGCCAGGATGACAATATTTTTCACGCATAATCTTGAAGTCATTCCCCACATAAAGTCTTGAAACCATTTTGCTCTTTCTCGAACACCTTGCCCGTGGCACCCTTGTTTTTACACTGATTTCATCAAAGTATGGATAATCCGAGGAGTGCGAAATGCCATATAGCCTATATGACATTATATTGTTCCTGGAATGTTCCAGAGGAAGTTTTGCACCAAAGGTCATAATCCTTCACCTTTGACCTTGAAGGCTACAAAGGTCAAATTTTCAAAGTTGTGGTAATCGAACCGGGTTTTCGACCTTCTTCAACGAACTAACTCCAATAAGCTATAGCACGTATCCTGTTTCCTTATTTTAATGTCCACAACATTGTTTTGTGACCTTTAAAGGTTATGCAAAGGTCAAATTTTGAAAGTTGTTGAACGAAACCGGGTTTTCGACATTTTGCAGCTAATAACCTGTCACTCGTACCACATCATGTTGATCATTTTTATAACTTGGTCAAACATTATCACATTGTCTCATCCTTGACTTCTGAAACAATCTCCATCGTCAAATACCGCTCGTGTACCATTGTCGTCTTCAGACTTGTTCATATTTTCATTTACGGATGCTTTCCAACAGTTCTGTGATTTTTTTTCTTGGTGCATCGTTTTCGATGTCCATCAGCACACAAAATTACCATGCTTCCCCATTGTCTGGTGTTGCTCACCTGCATTTTTTTCATTTACTTATATTTTCATTTATGGACGTTGTCCGATAATTCTGTAATTATTTTTCCAGTGTACTGGCTTTGATGTACATCAGTACAAAAAATTTCACCTTTCTGCGTCACCTGGAAGGCACCGATCTTTAATATCAGTCAGTGTTTATAAAATGCTATATATGTGTATGTATATATTGTTGCCATTCTCGGAACCACATGCATACAACAGATAGGTGTCCCAAGACAGTTATTCCATTATTATACATGTAGATAGTCCCTTTCCTTTTGTTGAGCGGGACAACAAGGGAGTGCGTTGTGATGATCTAATAGCTAGGTCTGCTTAAATCATTTTCTCCTTCATTTCGTCCCCACTCTTCTTTTTGTCTGATTATTCCTGAGGTAAATCAGCGCATGCGGCGCCGCAGTGAGGAAACTGCTGCACAGAGATCCTCGTTCCAAGGCGAGCCCTTAACCCGGCGTGTGTGGCGAGTCATGTGTGCTTGGCAGTGCGGGGTTGTCAACTCGAGCTGGGGAGGATTGCTGGTTGCATTGAAAGGTTATGCGAATGGGTACCTCTTGGGAGGCTGCACAAATGGTGTTTTTCAAGGCACAGGAAACACGGCCAGCACGACGCCCACGCTGCACAAAACGCGTACGGAGCCCGATAAAGACGACTCCACGCCATGTTTGTTGGGTGGGATACGAGTGTGTGGAGTAGAAGCGGCTTGTTTATTTTCAACCTCAATATCCAACACATATTGGTGTTCGCCCTGCGCACATGCTAGCAGAGTCGTGTGAACGCGAGTGCTGGCCACGTGCGTAATGGCGGAACCACGCGCAATGTATGGAATGTGCTCGAAAGCAGACACATATGCCACTCGTGAAACGTGCATGGATTTATCCATGACGATGTACCTTCGGCCCTTGCTGGCAGCAGTGGATTCTCCACGGATGGTGAACGTCTTCTCGTCTCTACGACCAGCGAAGTTGTTCGGCTAATATATATATATATATATATATATATATATATATATATATATATATATACACACATACACACACACACACACACTAAGCTCATTAATAATACAAACCAAACCCCCTCAGTGGATGAGGCAGCAGGGCACAGATCGAGTTCCATCACAACACTTGCTGCATGACCTGTTAGGAACAAGTGTTGGCTGCCACACAAACACACTGTTTGCCCTGATTTCACCAGTTAGGAAGTTTGCAGTCAGGAATAACAAAAGGCACTTCTCTGCTTTCAAGGTAACGAGTAAACCATTTTCAGTATGTCGTCTTGATGAGCTCATAACAATGGTAAAATCTGAATCGGTGGCTCTGCTTCCGTTTATTCATCACTTTTTCGGCATAAATCTCAGTCTGCAAAACCTGAGTGCCACACCGATGCTATTTTAGTTTGGAAGTGATGTGTCGGCATAAACATGTTTTTGATGTCAGTTTCATGTCACATCCAGGGTCCTTTAGCCTGGGAATTCTTCCACAGAATATATATATATATATATATATATATATATATATATATATATATATATATATATATATATATATATATCTCTCTCTCTCTCTCTCTCTCTCTCTCTCTCTCTCTCTCTCTCTCTCTCTCTCACAGATTCATTCCATCTTTTCTTCAACATCTTTCTTTCTTCCCACTCATCGTACACTGAATCCTTTAGTGAGGCAGTTGTGCTGAAACTACTTACCTTTTCTTCCTGGAAGGCAATCTCAGTGCATTAAATATAAGTCTGCAACAGGTGTGTGGCCACTCTCATGAGAGCCAGAAAACATCTGTCCAACCTCAAGAATGAACTTTCAAACTTCTCTCCCTCTAAAACCTGGTGTCACCTTGTGAAGTCTGTCTCTGGAGTATGTTCCACTTCCATCCCTTCTTTTTCTTCAAATGGCACCACAGCTGAGTTTGCTCGTGAGAAGGCTGAATGCCTCAATTCTGTTTTTGCTTCCAAATCTTGTTCCCAACCACTGACTCTCAGAACCCATCCTTCCCTGTTGTACCAAACTGCTCCTGCACTCGGTGTTTTTTTGTATGTGAGAAGGCGAAGAAGGTTCTTTCAACCCTCGACTCTGACTCTGCTGCTGGACCGGATTGCAACAGTTCACGTGTCTGAAAAACCTGCTCCGCTACTCTTGCACATTCTCCCTCTGCCCCTTCCCCCTGTCATTTACCGTTGGTCATCTTCTATCTGCTTGGAAATCCACCAACATCACTGCATTACAGAAACATTGGGGCAATAACCTTGGTGCTCACCTGGAGGTGGCTGGATAAGATAACTAGGGAACCACTGGTAGGCATGAATGACCCACAAAATAGGTAATGGAGAAGAAATTAAATATATGGATTTTTTTATAATGCCGTGAACAAGTTTTGTTACATCACGAGTGATGAAGGTGGTGGTCAAGTTTCATTGGAATTGTGTGTGTAGTTTCTGAGAAGAAAGCAAATGCATATTTTGGGGGCAACCACGCCCCCCCTCCCCACAGACACCCCCGACCCCCGAGACCCCGATTTTTTTTTTCATGGCATGAACAATCTTTGGCACATTACTGGTGATGAAGGTGGTGGTCAAGTTTCATCGCAATTGTGTGTAGCTTCTGAGAAGAAAGCAAATACCTATTTTGGGGTTCAACCGCCCCATAGATCCCCCTAAACCTCAAATTTTTTAATGGCGTGAACAAAATTTGGAACACCATGGGAGATGAAGGTTGTGGTCAAGTTTCTTTGAAATTGTGTGTCGTTTCGGAGAAGATATCAAATACCTATTTTCAGGGGCAACCCCTCCTTCGCCCCTTTCGAGCCTGATTTTTTCTAATTGAATGAACAAACTTTGGTACACCATGGGTGATGAAGGTTGTCGTGAAGTTTCATCAGAATTGTTTGTGTCGTTTCCGAGAAAAAAGCAAATAACTCTTTGGGGAGGGGCAATCCCCCCCAATAAACTCCCTCCATAGACTCCCTCAGACCCCAACTTTTATTTTTTAATGCCATGAACAAACTTTGGTACACAATGGGTGGTCAAGGTTGTAGTCAAGTTTCATCAGAATTGCATGTGTAGTTTCTGAGAAGAAAGTAAATACCGATTTTGGGGGGCAACCCCCATAATCCCCCTTAGGGCCCGATTGTTTTTTTTTCTTTTCTTAATGCCATGAACAAATTCTGGTACACACACGGTGATGAACATTGTGGTAATATCAAGTTTCATCGAAATCATATGATAGTTTCAGAGAAGAAGTTGCAAGCATTTGGGGACGGACAGACGGACCGACATACAGACTAACGAACGGACAAACGTGCCATTCCATAAGCTCCCCAGAACTACATTCTAAGTGAGCTAAAAAAGTACAAAAACTGATCCCCTCAACTACAGACCTATCAATTTACTTCTATCATCAGCAAGGTCATCTAATTCATAATAACAGTTGATATGAAATCCTTCCATTTGCTTTTTTTTTCTTTTCTTTGTAGACAATGTTCTTTAATGCATGGTTCTTTGAAATATGTTACTTATCTTTGTCGTTCCTAGCTTTTCGTTAGATGCCGACATTTAACCGCCTAATGTCCTTTCTTGATGAACCTTTGGTTTTCATCTCTCTACTTTTGCTTGCAATATTTATTCCCTCTTCTGACAGCCATTTCAGCTTCATGTTTCTGCTTGCTTTTAAGATGTTGTTTTTGGCTTCTCATTTTACAATACTAGTATCTTCAACCTCTTGCCACAATTCGTCTATCATTCTGTCAACCAATTCCAAGTCTGGAAAGCGTTGTGTTTTTTAACCTTTATTCCATGTTGTTTAGATGTGTTTTCAAGGTCATATCTGGTCAGAGTTTTTGATTTCGTTTTTTTAAGCTTTCTCAGTTTGACTCAAAGCTTTGCCACAGATATTTCATGATCTGTCCCATAGTCTGCACCTGGCAGTTTATTGGCAGACTGTATTGCACTTCTCCATCTTTTATTGATTAGAATGTTGTCAATCTGATTTCGATATTGCACATCAGGTAAAGTCCATGTGTACAGTCTGTGCTTGGGTTTTTTGAACCATGTGTTTGCAATTACAGCATCATTCTCCACACACAACTCTAGCATTCGGTCCCCTGGCTCATTTTGGATACCAAGTCTGTGCTTTTGTGCAATCCCTGGTGCTCCTGCTTCTCCAAAATTTGCATTCCAGTCTCCCATAATAGTGAAAACATCTCCTTTAAACACCTGTTCTATCAGTTCCTGCAACTTTCCATAAAACTCCTCCATATTTTCTTCTTCTGCTTCAGAAATTGGAGCATATACTACCTGAAGGATGGGGGTGTTCACTGGATGTCCTTTCAACCTCAATTATTTTAACAGCCATTACTGGCAATGTGTGCCAGCTGTTTAAATGGCCATCCACCACCTGCTCTCATGGCTTCACATAACCCGGAATGAGAGGTAAAAATGGGGTAGTACACCTTGCCCAAGGGTGGTCTACAGTCCACCTCCTTTAAGAAAGATTGCTGCCCTTACCCCGTTAAATCCTTCACCTTTGGTTTCAAAAACCGGAATCACAAGATAGCGGTGGATTTGGATTCAGAGTTTCCTTCTCCTCGACATAGAGGTTAATGCGGGGAACATATATATATATATATATATATATATATATATATATATATATATATATATATATATATATATATATATATATATATATATATATATATATCATCACACCATTTTAAAGCCTTTTTCCCTGAGCAGGGGTCAGCTTTTTGTGGGCTCTAATCATGGTACCCTTTCTTGTGACAATATTTTTACGGGCGGATGCCCTTCCTGACGCCAACCCTTTAGTTGCCTTCGACAGGCAGGGATAATTACCAGTATACTGGTGCTCATTTCGCCGACCTCGGAGGAATGACAGGCTGAGTCAACCCCCCCTGATGTTAATTTAGCGGCCAGCGGGGCTCAAACTCAGGACCCCAAGCCACCACCCCAACCACGAAGCCAACACCAGGCATGGGGAATATGTATATATATATATATATATATATATATATATATATATATATATATATATATATATATATATATAATATTTCAAGATTTTGGAGTGAAAGAGGTAAATTTTTCATCTGTTATCTCTTAATGAATATTCGCATGTTTGTAACCCCAATCACCCCCCCTCCCAACCCCAACTGTTTCCCATCCCCACTCGCTGTGTCTCTATCCACTCTGTCCAATTATTCACCACCCTCACTTTAATTCCTTCCTTATACCACCTGTTTAAGAAATAATAATAATTTTGAAAAGACAAATCTTTCTTTCCTCGTCTCCATTCTTCCTATCTCTCTCCTCTGACTCCAGCAATTTAAACATTTTTAAACAGCAATTTAGGAATGTTCAATCTTCTGACATACTTGCTTTCTCCCAGCCTGCTTTCCATTTTCCCCTTCTCTCCCCCCCTCGATGACTTGTAAACCTGTGCCTCATCCACGATCGTGTTGATATATCACTGACTTTCTTCGTGCCTTTAATCATCATTGCCATTCCAATCATGATGTCTGTTTGCATCTCTCTGCCCTTGGAATTCTTAAATATATCCCTTTTTGTATTGTGTGTGGGACTACAGTGACAAACGAATTCACGTCAGTGGCCTCCATCATCATCACACCTGGGTTCACCGATACTTACTCCAGGCTCTTCCATCCCACCCATGATTGGCATTCCCCGATTATGTCTCCATCCACCCCACCCCTACTCCTCCTTGCTTCCTTAATACCCGATCCCCTCCTTGCTTCATTCACACCCAACCCCTCTTTGCTTCCTTCACTCCCCGCACCGTCTTTGCCTCCTTGCACCCCATATTATCGCTGCTTCCCCTGCATCCTGCCCCTTCTCACTTCCCCAGCATATCTCCCGCTTTCTGCTCTCACAGTGTCAGCCCCCTTTCCACTTCCCCAGCATCCCCCTCCAAATCCCCAGGAGTACATTTGGCTGTGCTTTCCCCTCTGCAACTAACTACTGTTTGCCTGTGTATTGTATCATCCTCCTCATTGGGTGACTCCATTTACATCCCCCTCTCTGACAACATGGACCATGTTATAACCACCCATCCTAACTCTCTCTTCCTCATATGTGGTGATTTAAACTGTCACCATGTCTCTTAGCTGGGTGTTGGGATCTCTTCAACCAGTCATGGCATTGCAGCAAAGGACTTCTGTGACTCCATGGGCTACATCGAAACAGTGAACTTTCTGAGCCACATTTATCCAAATGACACGTCCTCCATTCTAGACTTGGTAATGACGAATTTTCCTTCCAAGGTCGACTGTTCCTCTTCTGGTCCAATATGTTCATCTGATCATGTGCTTCTGAGCGTCAAAATATCTCTGGCTATTGTCAGACAACTACCTCAGCACTGTAGTCTAGCAATTCACTCAAGCTGACTGGCAGGGTTACCATACCGATGCAGTTACCATACCTACAGTACCTTCAGAAAGGATTCACACCCCTCAACTTTTGTCACATTTTGTTGTGTTACAGCCTGAATTTAAAATGGTTTAAATTTAAATATTCTGTTTAATGAACCCAAACACCACATTTCAGTCAGGCACTTCCTTGGAGTTTTCTTTGTGTGCATGCAAAGTTTCAAGCTGCTTGGTTATGCAGTTTTGGAGTGATGGAGGAGACGCACTGACACACACACTTATTAGTGTATATATAGTGTTATGGCTGTGGAGATTCGCAAACCACCATTCAGGGCCCGTAGGTGAGATAACTCTAAGTACATGTGTAGTTAGCCCCAAACCCGTTGTTTAGAGGGATTTTATGTGATTCATTCGGGCTGCGACGCTTTGAGATTGCCGTTTTTCTTTTCTATCTTTATTTTGAATCAACCGCCATCACCATCAAACCACCACCGAAAACCCTCCACCACCCTCACCTCTCTCCTTCTACGGCCATTCCCACACCACCTGTGAACAGTGAGCGTCGGGCTGTCTTGGGCTCGTTCAAAATACGCACCGAGCCGCGAGTGCAAATAGCGGCCTTTCCGAGGGAGAATTCAGATCAAGAATGCTACATGCCCACTTCTGATCCGTCCAACCAGCAAGCGCGGAGCGGCTTGGCCCCGCCTCCAGGCGCGTCCGTGTGAAATCGAAATATGCAAATTCTAGGATCAGGGGAGGTTTACACCCACTTTTCCTCCGTCCAATGGGCGAGCATGGCTCCGCCCCCGAGCTCATCCTGATCCGGAAATTTGCATATTGTTTCTCCTGCCGGCCTATAAAACGCCGAGCGCAAGGTGAATCGTGGGAGAGGCAGAGAGTGAGAGTTTTGGTAAGAGAGGCATCGAGCAGAGTGTGGCAGCAGCAGAGTGTGGCAGAGAGTGGAGTCGGGTGGCGAAAGCACCGAGTTGGGTTCTGTAGTCGGCTGAGGAGAGTTGGGGGAAGAGGCCAAGGAGCTCGGGTCCGAGGCGAGAAGGATGGCGGTCGGCGACGAGGTCGCGGTGGGAGATTGCTCGTCGCGGGAGCTAAGCCAGCCATTCTCCCTCCCCTAGAGCATCAACAATTCCCCCTTTTCCCCCACGCTGAGATAGTGCAACAAAGGGGGCCCCGTTCCCACCCCACTCCACACGTCGTGCTAACGAAACCTGTGGAGCACGGAGTCGGGGCACAGCCACACGGCTCGTCCGCCAAC
Organism: Eptatretus burgeri; assembly: GCA_024346535.1. NCBI lineage: Eukaryota > Metazoa > Chordata > Myxini > Myxiniformes > Myxinidae > Eptatretus > Eptatretus burgeri. Next base: position 656 of record BROF01007801.1, on the reverse strand, counting down.
GCGCCACGAGGATGCGGATAGGACCCACCCGGTCTCACGGGCCTGGCCGCTCCTTCAGGTCCCGAGCACATATTGGCCTACAGGCCCGTCTGCCCCCTTGTGTATGAGGGTGGCTTCTTTCCTTTGCTTTTGAGTAAATGTGTGTTGGCGCCGTGTCTTGTAAAGTAGAACTGTATAAGTGTTGCCGTGTGTACGCGTATTCGGTTGTAACTCTGCGCCGTTGTTTGTTTTGTTTTCCTGATATAGGTGTGTTCTGACTGTTTGGCTGTATATGTGTGCTTTCCGTGTGTCGCGTAATAAATGTGCATTGTGTGAACTGTTTTCCCATTTCGCTTTGTCTTTTCTTTTTTGACCCTCCATCCTGCTTCACGTAAAAGGGTTCGTAGTGGGCTTAAAACGCCCGATAATTAATCGGAACCGTCGAGGCCGACGATAACACCACTCGGTTATCTCGATGGCACGGAACGGACCGCTTAAGCGGTTCGTGTCCAGAGTCGGCCTGCGGCGAGGTACGATCGCCCGGTCGACCATCCGCGCAGGTACTTAGGTAGATTGAATTTGGCGAGCAACCCTATCCTGCGCAGGTGGGCAATTGGCACGGTCGTGGTGGGGTTAACCCCACCCGTGACTAGCTCCCGGCGTTGTTCTGAGAGGGT